>JAXFYN010000052.1:869244-1058199 GCA_036172215.1 Camellia granthamiana | reverse complement strand
TACTCGATGAATTCTACATATTAAACGATTCGGATTATCGTAACGAAATCCGTGATGAGCTCCCACGAACCCAACAACACCCTCCAGTCCGATCACGAACGGAAAGGGAAGCCAGACCCTTTTTAAATATAGAACTAATAAGCATTCATAATTTACTATGACCTTTCAGTTTTGATTGTGAACTTAGATTAATTGAAGTAAATTCTTATTTTTCAGTTTCCTAAAATAGTTAGGGCTAGGTGAGAATTTTCCATATAACTTAAACCTTACACGAAATTAACAAGTTAGACTAATATGATTTTATTTTTTTTTCCATTTAAGATATGTATTTTTTGTTACATATTTTAGATTCATTCTATTAATATATATAATTATATGTTATAATTTTTTTCATTTAAGATATGAATTGTTTGTTACATATTTTAGAGTCATTTTATTAAAAAATATATAATAATTATATGTTATATATTTGTTTTAAATAAGGAAATATAATTGAGTTGAAATCAAATATTTTATGAATAATTTTATTTAGTAGAGATTAATTTCATAAAATTTAACTTGCAAAAAAAAAAAAAAAAAATTAATTTCTCCATACACTTGGTACTTTTAACTAAGAGTGAAAGTTTTAACATGAAACATTAAATAGACACAAACCAAAAATGACCTGATACAATAAAATAAAAAAATAAATAGATTAAATTAGTATTGAAGTAATTATGACATAAATTTAAAATAAAACCACATGATACTTATTCCTAGTTGTGAGCCCTAAATTTTATCAAAATTTGGAGGCGGAGGCAACTGTTGACCGGCCTAAATCGAGCTAATTAAAATTATAAGAACTAAAATGTCAAAAAGACTAAAATACAAAAACGACAAATATAATTTTCCCTAAATCTTTTCTTATATAATTACATTGACTATATATATAGTGATTAACTAAAAAATTGCATAGATGCTAACTTAATTGCAGCCTACATAACCCAGTTTACACTTCATTTATTGGGAAATTCTATATACACCCCCTTTAAAAGGGTGTATCATGTACACCCTTAGTTATTTCATTTTCAGTTTTAATCAATTTTTTTCTTAAGTTATGACATTATTTTAGTTATGTCTCATGTTGGGTTTAGTTATGATTTTTTTTTTTAGTTATGAAATTATATCATTTTTCTTTTTAGTTATAAGATGCATATGGTGCACACCCCTTTAAAGAATGTGCTCCATAGTGTTTCCTCTTACTATTTTATAAAGTTTAATATCTCAAGTTATTATTAGAACAAAATAAATTAAAACCCAGTTTACATTAATCTATCAAAAATTAAAATATATAGCCGTGTTACATATTCATAATCTATCAAAAATTAAAATATATGGACAAAATTTATTTTGTATATGATTCACAACACATTATCTACCCTTCACTTTCATAATAAAATTTTGAGTAAATTTTTATGATACCTAAAATTGTTTTTAAATATTTTTACATGAGAAGAAAATTAAGAGGGTAATTTATACGGAAGGATTGGCCTAAATCAACATGGGCCTTAGTTTTGGGCCAGGCAAAAGACTAGTCAACTTGATGGGTTTGGGCCACACAATCAACGTTCGACCCGAATAAACAGTGTGTGAAGGTCGACCGAACAAACAATGTATGAAAATTGATCGGACAAACGGCTCATGTGTGTCGACCGGGCTAAGAGCATCTCTAACGGTAATAGGCATTTTACCTCTCTAAACATTACTATAAAGTATATATTTTATTTTGCATATCAACTATTTCATGTTTCTACTCCAACCATGCTCTTTATTTTAGCTATTCATCTAAATACTATTAACTTTATAAAATGCCACATCAGCATCAAAGATGGAGGGAAATAATCCTAATGATTAAATACATTTTGCCTAGCCTTGAAGACTAGCTACATGTAGCTAGTGAATGTGAGTTGAGCTAAAATGCCTAATCATATGCCCTAGTGCATTGGAGTTAAAAAAAAATGAGTTATACTAGGCATTTTGACCAACAAGTATGATATACCTAGTGGGTTGGAGATGCTCTAAAGGGCCAAATTAGGTCCTTAGTCGTTGCGCATTGCCTGGCAGGGTGGTGCATCGAGCAAAGTTAGTACGCCATAGTGTTTTGCTCAGTGGTCTCACTTTGAGAAAAGAGATTCAATTAGCGCGGTTATGCAATTGATGAGCAACTGGTATTGTGATTAGTTTAGCTCAGTTGTCGGCCTAGGACTTAGGCCAGTTCATTTGAATTTCAACGATAAGGGTATTAAAATATGGGCCTTATCCTTTAAGAAGAGGACTCCTAATGGGATTCTAGGAGGAAGAATTAAAATCCTACTAGGAGTTTATCATGCGGAAGATATAAAAGCTCAAAAATCAACCTATAAAGAGGTAATGCAATTTTTTCTCACCAAATTCCTTGAGCTTTTCCCATATTGATCTAAAGAGCTAGTTTAAGTATTGGAGGGGGTTTTCTGGTACACACCCGCCGGTAAGCTCATCAGAGTTGTTTTGCAGGCAATACGACAACATTTGGAAGAGTTTTAGCTTGGTCACAAAAAGTATGTGCGGCGAATATTTCGTACTTGTACAATTGGTGCTATTTACGAGAATCAAACCCACGACCACGCCTGTTGATTGATAGTCCAAATATACAAAATACTTTCCCAAAATACAAGTTAAAACATTATAGAAGCTATGGATCAAAATTTAATATTTAGGGTTGTATTTGTTTGGAATAGGATTGGGGGTTAAGAAAGAAAGTAATGGAACTTGATTTTTGGAAAGAATAATATTAAAGACTCACACATTTAACTTATAAATTTATTCACAATGATGTGACAAAGGAATTGCGCTCACAGTCATTAGGTGTGTAACAAATTAAAAGTTGGCATACCTACCCTGACATATTATTGTGAGACATAACTAAATACCTCTTTTGTCATAATTAAAATAATAATCATAATAAGTCATAACCAAACATTAATTGAAGCATAACCAAATAGCTCTTTGGTCATAATTAAAATAACAAGTATAATAAGTAATAACTAAGTCATAGAGACGATTTGTTACAACTTCTATAAATTAATTATAACATATTTTAGTTTGGGTGCCTATATCAATTTGTGCGAGTGGTTGGCTTAACATACAGGAAAATGAAACAAACATAACATTCAATAAATTGGAGATAAAAGCTTTGGAATAATAATCACTTGTGGCTATATGTCTACTTCACAGCTACTTTTCCTGTGACGTGTACAGAGCGATGAATCAAATTCTATTCCACTTTAATTTCTTCCACTAAGATTTGAATAAGAATAATCAAGGGTTTAAAGTAAAATTTAATTAGAAGTTGGAGATCTAGTAAAAATTGTAAGCATATGTATGATGTGAATTTTTTTTTTTTTCAACAAGGTTAAATACAATAAAGGATAAATTACAAATACATGTTTTGAAATTTATTTAAAATACAAAAAGTTGTTGTAACTTTAGAAATTACATATTATCAGAATTTTTTTAACAAAATTAATTTTAACTACACTATAAAAATAAAATTACGAAAATTGTTAATTGAAATATATTTTTGAGATCATTAAAAATTATTAATATATATCTGACTACTTATTGACCCAACCTGATTTTTTTAAAAAAAAATCAATTTAAATTCTACAATTTCAAATTGAACACAATTGGAACAATCCATCTATTTGTGAGGGAGAGAGCTGAGTTGGAAAGGGATGAGAAGAAAGGTGGTGCTGAAAAGGGATTGGGGAGGTAGCCACCGACTCCATTGGAGGGGAGATGAGAGTTGAAAGTGAGAGTGTGCGATAAGGTTCATGGTGGGTTCTGATCTGTTGTCGCTAGGCTCAAATATATATTCACAAATATACCAGACACTCCATATGAATCACTTAACTCCGTTTGGTTTTAGAAAAACAGTTTTTGAGTTTATTTTTTGTTTTCTAGTGAACTTTTTAAATATTTTAATTAATATTTTTTATTTTTTAATTCACTCTAAATAAATTTAAAAGTGTAAAATTTATAATTTTTTTTTAAATTCAAAAATTATTAAAAAAATAATAAAAATTCAGTATATTTTTGTATTTTGTTGTATTTATTGAATTTTTAAAAAAAAATAATTTACAAATATTTTTTACTTTTTAAGTACATTTAGATTAGATACATATAAAAAAAATACCCAAAACACTAATAAAAAATTTACTAAAAATAAAAAATATAGATTAAAAACTTAAAATTAGAATTTTTTTTTTTTTTTTTTTTTTAAGTTAACAAGATAATTGACAAATGGTTAGACATTAGCCGATCGTTAAAATTGTGTTCAACTTAAAATCATATTTTTTAAATTAAAAAAAATTATAATGGCGTCAGCTACATGAGTTTTTGTTCTTCTTTCGGCCTTATCAAGGGATATTTGGTTAGTCAAATTAAGTAGACTCATACCTCTATTTACTACACTATCCAACGTTAATCTAAGTTTGTAACTGTATCGTATCTCCTCACTATTGTCTTTGTTAGTTTCCGTTGTATATAACCAAATCATCTCAATCTATTCTCTCTCAACTTATCTTCTATCAGTGCTACTCCTAATCATTCACAAATATATTCATCTCTAACTCGACCTTTTCTAGTCTTGCCACACATCTACCTTAATATCCCCATCTCAACAACATTCATCTTATCTACGTATTGTTTCTTAGTTGCCTAACATTCCATCTCATACAATATCGCTGGTCTAATAACTATTCTATAAAACTTTCGTTTTACTCTATTGGGTATTCGTTTATCTTACAGCACCCTAGACGCACCTCCTCTACTTAAGCTAACCCTCCTTAATTTTATGGACCACATCTTCTCCAATCTCTCTATCTGTTGTGATAATCGAGCCTAAATAATGAAAATGTTCACTCTTAAGTAGTTCTTGGTTCTCAATCTTCACTTCTTCCCTATTTCCATTTCTACTGTTACTAACATTACATTTCATGTATTCAGTCTTAGTTTTGCTTATCTTAAATCCTTTAGATTCAAGTGCTTCTCTCTAAATCTCCAACTTAGTATTAACTCCTTCTCTTGTCTCACCAACAAACACGATATCATTTGCAAAAACCATACACTATGTTACATCATGTTGAATATTTCTCGTCAATTCATTCATAACTAAGACAAAAAGATAAGGATTTAAGGTTGATCCTTGGTACAACTCTACAGTAATTGGAAATTCACTTGTCGCTCCAGTCAGCAATCTAATAGTGGTCACCACACTTTCATATATATATATATATATATATATCCCTAATTACATCAATGTCGCCTTTTGTCACCTATTTCTTCTCTAGTACCCCACAAATTATCTTGAGGCACTCTATTATACGCTTTCTCAAGATCGATAAAAACCATATGAATCTCTTTTTTCTTCTTTCTATACTTTTCTATTACTTTGTTCAGAAAATAAATCACTTCCATTGTTAACCTACATGACATAAATCTAAATTAATTCTCTGACACCTCTATTATATCTCGTAATTGACGTTCCATCACTCTCTCCCATACTTTCATTATATGACACATCAGTTTGATTCATCTATAATTGTTGCAATTTTGGACATCTCATTTATTGTTATAGATTGGCCCTAAAATACTCTTCCTCTACTACTCTGGCATTTTCTAGTCAACAAAATCTTGCTAAATAACCTAGTCAACCAAGCAATCCCCTTCTTACCCAAGCATTTCTAAGTTTCAATAGGGATATCATTAGATTCTAAAGCATTATTCGATTTTATCTTCGTAAGTGAAATCTCCACTTTAAAGTTCCTTATCATGCGATAGAACCTATATTCTTGATTTTCTTTATTACCAGTAACTTCCTTACCTTTTGAGCTTCCCACATGTTTCTCACTCAATAACTTCTCAAAATAATTCTTTTACCCCTCCTTAATCTCTTTATCCTCCTCCAGCACTTTGCAATCCTCTAGATGCACTTAACCTTATTAAAATGTCATGCTTTCCGCTCCCTTAACTTAGAAAGTTTGTAAATTATTTTCTCTACTAGTCTAGTGTATAGGCTGTCATAGGCTTTTAACTTTGCATCTTTTACTACTTTTTTTTGATCTCCTTATTTGCTAATTTGTAACCCTTAAAATTTTCCTCATTTTTACCAAATTTTCAAAATATAGAAAAATTTATTCGGTATATGACCCACAACACATTATCTATAAATTTATACTCTACAGTTCACTTTCGTAATAAAATTTTGAGTAAATTTTTATGATACCTAAAATTGTTTTAAAATATTTTTACAATGAGAAGAAAATATGATAGTCCAAACATGTGGAATACTTTCCCGGAATACAAGTTAAAACATCAAAGGAAATTTCATTTTGCCTCCCAAATTCTATCTCAATGATTAATTTAACTCATGCACTTCTTATAATTTTAATTTTATACCTAAACTATTCAATTTTATATCAATTTCACCCCTGCCATTAACTATCGTCAGTAATTAGACGGCATTTGTTGCCGTCTTCATTTGAGATTTCATTTACCCCCAAAACAATTCCCAAAATATCAATTAGACTCCTAAACAATATGAAGTTTGGGGGTCTAATTAATATTTTTGAGATAGTTTGGGGGGAAAATAAAATTTTGGTGCCACATCAGTAACTTCCGTTTGATTATAAACGACAATTAACGGAAGGGGTAAAATTAATCCAAAATCAAATAATTTAGGTGTAAAATTGAAATTATAAGAAGTATAAGGGTTAAGTTGATTATTGAGGTATAGTATGTGGGTAAAATGGAACAAAATTTAATATTTAGGTTGTATTTGTTTGGAATAGGATTAGGGGTTAAGAAAGAAAGTAAAGGGACTTGATTTTTTAAAAATGCTATATGCCATTAAAATTTTACTTATTATTTTACTCTCTTTCTCACATGAGGTGTGGGATCCCATCACTCATGACCAACACTATTTGAGACAAAACTAAATATCTCTTTGGTCATAATGAAAATAATAACCATAATAAGTCATAACTAACATATAAATGAGTCATAACTAATGCCAAAATTGGTCACAATCAAACATCACTTTAGGCATAATCAAATATTTCTTTTGTCGTAACCAAAATAACAAGTATAATAAGTTATAACTAAGTTATAACCAATACCATAATAAGTCATAACAAACTTATAACAAATACCACAATTAATCATAACTAAAGATGACAAAAGTCATAACTAAGCATATGATATATTCCTTTTGGAGTATTATAGAATTTTCCGAATTCCTGTAAGCCCTAACTGTGTCAATCTCTTTTAGCCTATTGTTCAACTTCAATTTTAATATTTATTACTTTCTAATTGTTGCATTTCTATCGACATGCAATTCTAACTAGAAATTTATTAAAGATTTAATGATATTTAAAAAAATTTATGTTTATGAAAGTGTATGTTTTATTAAAACTTTCATAGTGTCTATGTTATTAGTGAAATAATTATAAATTTCATATAATTTGGCCTTCCCTAACACTAATTTCTGCGTCAACCACTACACAAGGAGCTACAATATAATCGAAGTGGAAACAAAGAAAGAAAAGCCTTTTGAAAGGTACCTCTATCTTATATTGTAGATCACAGGAACAGAGTCCAAATGCCCACCAACAATGAAGAGCAAAGCTGTTCACTTGGTCTCTAGCAAGTAAGCCTCCTCCAAGGATGAAATAGAATTGATCAAAGTGTATTCAAATGAGACAATTAGGATTTGGAAGAGAATAGGTCAACCACAATTTCTGTGAATGGTTGGCATAACAGGAAAATGAACATAACATTCCTTATATATATATAGGAGGTTAAAGTTTTGGAATATTGGTTACTTGTGCCTAGGTCTGTACTTTAGAGCTATATATACCTTGCTTGTGACATGTAAAATGTGATTGATCAAATTTTATTCCACTTTAATTTCTTCCAATAAGATTTGAATAAGAATAAACAAAATCCAACATGCCACTTTACTTCTTTTGATAAATAAAGCTGTGTCTTTGCTTTTCTTTAATGGAGCTGTGATGTTGTGACGATGCTTTACTTCTACTATAGGCTGAAGTTTTCATGTGTTATGTACAAAATATTTTTTGAGTTCGGATCTGGTACATTTCTCTCATCGTGTTCTGATATTCTTTGGATGCCACATGCCCCTTAGCATAAATATGTTTGTCTTGCGACGTAGTTGAAGTATTTTATTTATTTATTTTTTCCCCCTAACTATTTGTATGATGAGTAGATTATTCTTTGCTCTTGGGATTTTTTTTTTTGTTTTTGTTTTTGTTTTTGTTTTTGGGCGTTTATACTTTAGGCATGTTGGAACTTTGGGCTCTCAGCTCAAGTAATATTATACACATTAATAACTATTACAAATTCTATTTACTATTATCTGTTGGTATGGTGAAAGTTCATCAGAAAATCCCCTGCAGCAGTTAGACTGGCGTGATACTGCTACTGTCACTCCACTTATTGAAAAGGGTTATTGTCTAGCCTTGCCGATTGTACGAGGACGTGGTGCACTTTACCTTTGTAAGCTTTTTCCAAGTTTTGAGCTAAATTTTAATACATTTTTTTCTTTCATTTTGGGTTTTTTTTTTTTTTGGCAAGATTATGAAAATATAACATGAGTAGTGTTTCTAAAATGTATTACATTAATCTAACAGCATTTATTTGATTTAAGCATTTAAATTTTTAAAAAGCCCCTTACCAACTCTTGATATTATTCTTCACACAATTTTAAGTATTTAATAAAAATAGTTAGCATTTTGTCACTGAAAAATATGTATAATTTTAGAATAATGATTGAGAGCTCGAAATTGGCTCCCCCTAATCCCCCTAATCCCCAAAACGACGTCGTTTTGGGGATTTTTCCTTTTTTTTTTTTTTTTTTTTTTCTTTTTTCTTCCATTTTCGGCGAGAAGCAGAGGGAGGGAGGGAGGGAGAAGCAGAGGGGAAGAGAGAAGAGAGAGAGAGAGAGAAGCAGATGGAGGGAGGGAGAGAGAGCCGCCGATCGTCGCCCCGCCAGCCGTCGATCGTCGCAGATCCGTCGCCGATCGCCATCGTCCAGCCCTCTGTCGCCGATCGGCCTTGCCCTCCGTCGCCGCGCCATGCCTCGTCGCCTCTTCCATCGCCGACGACCTCCAGCCCTCCGCCTCCAGCCCATTTTCTAGGCCCCCTCCAGTCCCCCTCCCCCTCCCCCTCCCCCTCCCCCTCCGTCGTCTTCTTCTTCTTCTTCCTGTTGAAGAAAAAAAAAAAAAAAAAAAAGGAATTCGGGGGATTAGGGGGAGCTCGTTTTCGAGCTCCCTAGCATCACTGATAATTTTATTTGGATAAATTAAAATGGAGTAATTCTACTTACACCACTGGTTCAACTCATTACACCTTTCAATTTTAATTTTATTTCTTGTATAAAATTACAAAATATCCTTCCACCTTAAAATTTGAAAACCCTAATTTTTCATTACACCCCATTACCAACACCTCAGCTAGTCCACTAATGCCGCTGCCCCTTCGTCACCGGCCTGGCCCTCACTGCCAACCGCCACCACCCAATCTCTCAACACCTCACTCTGCCACCCCCCGTCACTGCCATCTCCAGCTACCCCTGCCCTCTTCTGAGTTATCACCGTCCATTTTTCTCCTACCATCTCCTGTCTCTTCTTTTCTCATCCTTTTCATCTTATTCTCCTTCTTCTTCTTGTTGCCATAGGCAAATCGAGGAGATCTGGACAAACCAGATCTTGTTTTGCAGAGACGAAAAGAGAGGTGTGGTAAGCGAGGCTGATCTGGGCTGTGATCTGGTTAGTTCTTTTTCTTTCGTTCTCTGTGTGTGTGTGTGTGTGTGTATGTGTGTGGAGATCCGGTGAGATTGGGCATTAGTGACTTTGGCGATGCATGGGTTTGTAGAGATTAGGAATGGGTGGGAGGACAAAGGCATCGACAGCTATGGCGGGTGGGAAAAGAGTTTGCGACAGCGGGAAGTGGCCTTAAGGTTTGAAGATGGTGGCTAGAGGATGGGATTAGGGTTTCAGAGAAAGAAGAAGAGAATGAGAAGATGGGGTGTTTGTTGAGTTCACCCATGTGGATAGAAGTAGCCACCATTGTTGACATTGGTTGGCACAAATGTTGAGAAGCCACCGATTGTTGACAATGATGAAAGAGGAGCTAGGGAGACAAGCCGTCATAGGGAGGCGACAAGCTATACCTTCATGTGGTAGAGGTATGGGCTGTTGTCTCCAACTCTCCAACTCCTTCTATATTTGAGTTAACTTACAAGATGAAGGATATGCAAAAAAGGAAGAACACAAGTGATATACAAGAAAGTGTATATATCTTTGTGAGAGTGAGAGAAAAACCAGAGAGTATAAGGTAGTAAAGAGTGTCTCCTCCTTTGTGTAATCTCTATTTGTTTTAGTGGAAATCTCCGGTTCTCTCCGTGGACGTAGGCATTGAGGCCGAACCACGTAAATCTTGTGTCCATTATTGTGTATTTGATTTCTGGTAGTCCAGGTGAGTTGCCTTAAAACCCAACAATTGCTATCAGAGCTCAGGTTGAGCAAGGAGGCAAAACAGAGGCTCGAATACTCTGTTTTTTCGAAACTACCAAAAATCAAGTTGCTCGAAATTCACTTTTGAGCACATGGGAAAGAAGGTCTCAACGAGAGGAGTCTAGACCTAGAAAGCATAGGCAAAACGAAGGTCCAGGTGGCCCACATGCACTGGTCAAAGTTTGGTGCGTAAGGTCAACTCTGAAACAGAGTCCCACTCGCGGCTAGAGATTGAAGATGACCATTTTGTAGCCAATCCAGATACTTTAAATAATTATCTGGGCAAACAACATCATAAGGGTGAGTTTGGCTTAGTGGTTAAGGCTTGTGGTCTTTGCTCTTTGGTCTAGAGTTCAATTTCCACAAACAGTATTTGGAGAATTTTTTGTTTTCTTTTGGTATAGCTGACATCAGCGCCAGGTCATCAGCCAGTCAGCGAATATGCCACGTTAGCACAAAGTTTCAGAAATTACATATTGGTCCCTGAAAGTTTGGTAAATTGCTATCTGGTCCTTAAAGTTTTCAGAAATTACAATTTGGTCATTGAATTTCTAGAAATTTTCATTTTGGCCCATGTAGTTTGTGAAATTACAGTTTGGCCCCAGGTGTTTGAAAAATTTTCAATTTAGTCCCTGGTTTTTGGGGTTATTTTCAGTTTGGCCCCTAAAGAGGAAGGAAGTGTGTTCCTAGGCAAGCACGTTGTTTCGGTCGCAACCGCGAGGTCAGAATAGTCAAATTCTAAACAGTTCTTTGAGGAGATCAAAATGGCAAAGAAAGGTTCAAGTTTCATGGTAGAACAGTTTAATGGAAATAATGATTTTAGCCTGTGGCAGCAAAGGATGAAAAATATTTTAACACGGGAGGGCTTGGTGAAAGCTCTCAATAAGAAGTCCAACAACCTGGGAAATATGGAAGATGACAAGTGTGTGGAGTTGAGAGAACTGGCAAACAACATGATCTAGTTATATCTCGGGAACAACACACTCTAAGAAGTCATTAATAAAGAAGATCCGGCAGAGCTATGGGGAAAGTTAGAAATGAGGTATAAGTTAAAGTCCTTGACAAATTGGTTATCTTTGAAGAAGCAGTTGCACACACTTCAAATGCCAGAATGAGCGAACCTTACAGAACGTCTGGATGAGTTCAACAGGCTTACAATGGAGTTGGATACTATTGGGGTGAAGACCGAGGAGGAAGATAAAGCTATTATTTTGCTGGTCTCCTTGCCTCTATCATATGAGCATCTCAGGACTACTCTAATGTACAGGAAAGATACTCTTGGATTGGATGAGGTGGTTGCTACACTTATTTCTCATGAAGCGATAAAGAAAAGGGAAAGTGGAAAACACCCAAAAGGAAATGCCATGGTTGCATCAGAAGATGATCGGGGCAAAAAAAAGTCCAATGAGAGACGGGGTAGATCCAAATCAAGAGGGCGTTCGTAATCAAGGCCAGGCTTTAGAAGAAAGTGCTATTATTGTGATCAGGAGGATCACCTCATCAAAGACCGTGCAAAGCTCAAGGAGGACAAGACAAACAAGGAACATGTGAGCTCATCAAATGTCGTTGTTGTAGTGAATGCTAAGGATGAGTATGCATTCACAATTTCATCCAGTATAATGAAACTTGATTGGATTTTAGATTCCGGAAGTACATACCATATATGCATGGACAGGAGAGTTTTTTCCACCTACCAAGCGAAAGACGGAGGTTTTGTTCGGGTGGCTAACAACACTATAACTAAGATCGTTGGCATGGGAACAGTATGGCTCCGAAAAGAAGATGAAAAAAATTTCACGTTGGATGGAGTTCGACACGTGCCAAAACTGAAGAAGAATCTAATTTCCTTAAGTATGCTAGACTTGAAGGGTTACAGCTTCTCATCTAGTAAAGGAAATCTCAAAGTTATCCATGGAGATATGGTGATGCTGTATGGACGACTAAAGGGAAATCTGTATAGACTTGTAGAAGAGGTTGTGACAGAGGGAGCTATTGTCACTTACCGGACAAGAAGTACAAGACACGAGCCGAAAAGACATAGGGCTCAGTAGACATGGCAACCAAAGTGTACAAGAATGCATGGAGGCAGTTTGAAGGTGCACAAAACGGAGCCATTGCGGCCAATCTTGAAGCAAGCTCAGAGCAAAAAGACGATGACAACAGAGCACATCCTAAGGAAGAAAAGAGTTTCTTTTGCTCCTGAATTGGAGACATATTGCAATCTCTCCAAGAATGCATGGAAAAGAGAGATGCAATCATAATGGGTTGCAAAGTAAGCTTTGCATAGCACCCTAGTGAGGCGGTGCAGGGCACTCCAGGCAGGGGGTGCTATTGTGGATCACCCTACATAGGTAAAAGGGGTGATTTGTTGAGTTCACCCATGTAGATAGAAGTAGCCACCATTGTTGACATTGGTTGGCACAAATGTAGAGAAGCTAACGATTGTTGACAATGGTGAAAGAGAAGCTAGGGAGACAAGCCGTCATAGGGAGGTGGCAAGCCATATTTTCACGTGGGAGAAGTATAGGCTATTGTCTCCAACTCTCCAACTCCCTCTATATATTTGAGTTAACTTGCAAGAGAAAGGATATGCAAAAAAGGAAGAACACAAGTAATATACAAGAAAGTGTATATATCTTTGTGAGAGTGTGAGAAAAACCAGAGAGTGTAAGGCAGTAGAGAGTGTGCAAGTTGAGTGAGAGTGTCTCCTTCTTTGTATAATCTCTATTTGTTTTAGTGGAAATCTCTTGTTCTCTCTGTGGGTGTAGGCATTGAGGCCGAACCACGTAAATCTTGTATCCATTACTGTGTGTTTGATTTCTAGTAGTTCAGGTGGATTGCCTTAAAACCCAACAGTGTCGGCACTGGCCGGAGGGGGGGTGTTGACGATGACTACAGTGGTGATAGTGGCTTCGAGTGATGGCAATGGCAAAAACAATGAGACGAAAGTGGAGGGGAGAGAAAGAGAGAGAGAGGAGATGAAAACGGTTGTAAAGGAGAGATGGGGTTGAAGAGGGGTAAAATTGGTATATTAGAAAGTGTAAAAAAGAGGGTAAAAAATTGATTGATTGTAATGAGAAAATCGGTGTAAGGTGATTAAATTGTGGTGTAAGTAAAATTACCCATTAAAATGGCCTCTCTTAAAATTTATAAACAATATGATAAGTTTCACAAGTTTGACATAATTGTATTTGACGTCTTTAAGATTTTAACTCAGATAAAAGATATTTTGTCTTATTTATTTTGTGCAATTAAAGTTTTTTTGACATTACTAAAAGAAAATTTAATATAATTATGTTAAAATTATAAAACCTATTGTATTTTTTTTTAAATCTCAAGAGCGGTCAATGTAATTTACCTCCCAAACTTCATAAAATCTTATTAGCCTCTATACAATTTTGAGTATTTGAAAAGAAAAAAAAAGTCCAAAATTTCTAAATAATTCTCTTTTATAAAATTTATGAGTCTGCGGCTGGTCGAGTGGAATGTGAACATGACATTTTGGGAAGTTTTGGAACAATTCTTGTGAGATGTAAAAAGCAATTGGTCAAATTATATTTCGCTTCTTTTTTGTTTTTTTTGGGTAAAATATTCTGCTTCCTTTTCTTTCAATAAGATTAGAATAAAAGACAATATAGTATAAATAATAAAATTGTCTCTCTTTTTAACAATTTAAAATTTTAAATAAGTTAGTGATCAATATTTTAATATGATATCAAAGCACTGTATAATTATAATATTTGCATGTGTTTGGCTTGTTTATAACAGAGAGCCCAACCACTCACGTAAGAGGCCTTGTTGAGGATAAAATACAAATAATAAAATTGTCTTAAGGTTTTAGATGAGTTAGTGGACAACATTGCTCCAAATGCACTGAATAATTTCTTGACAAAAATGAGAAGTATTCCTTGATTACATGTAGTTTGGTCTTCCTACTCTATCTTGTGATATTTAAAAAATGTGACCAATAAATTTCTTTTCCAATTTTATTTTTTTCAACATGATTTCAATTTTTTTTATTTATTTTTTGACAAAGATAATATATTAATGTTTTACAAAATGAATGATTCAACTCACTATGAGGCTAAGATGATTCCATCAAGTCCCAGTTTTGACTTCCCAACTAGACAAAAGCTCATTCATTATTGAAAGTACATCATCTATTAATCATAATCAATCAACCCATATTTGGATTTCAAGAACCTTCAATTTTTTTTATGAGAAACTTTATTGATGAAAGTAATAAATATGAGGCAAACATCAATAAAGGAAGGCAAGTGTACAAAGTATCAAGATAAAACTAATCAATTCCAATTAAGTTGGTACAAAAAAGGGTAATTATTCAATAATATCAGAGTATAGACACGTGGTACTCCATAATATTGTGATTGGTGGAGAAGGTGGGTAGGTGAGATATTGTGTTAGGTGATTGATAAATATGACAGGGCATAACAAATGATGATTGGTTAGGAAATATGGACACATAATACTCCGAAAATATTCTATAATTTTTCCAAAAGAACAAGTCAATCATCTGCTAATACTACACCACATGTTGGTGAGGAACCAACCGAAAACAAACACACACACAAACAATAACAACAACAACAACAACAACAACAACAACAACCACCACCACCACCCAAACAACCACTAAACAACCTCCAAATCATCAAAAGAACAAAATCGCTTCAAATCCCAAGCACAAGTTCACACCCAAAAGAACAAGCAACCACGAGCATTGCACACAAATATAAGTGAAAAGCAGCCATAGGTCTTCAAATCCCAAAAAAACACCAGCAGAGCATTCCAGAACCAAAAAACACCACCAAACAAATCCAAAATAAGATTTTGACCACACAAAATCCAAACCTATACACCCAAAGTTCTCAAATTCCTATGAGAACATAAGTGAATCTGACTTAGATTTGAGACAAAATCCTGAACAGAATAAGGCACCCCAACTGAGTTATACTTAACCTATAATGTAATTCTCACTTTAACAGGCTCACCCAATGCCTCCAAATTCTATGCTTCCATATTGGCCAGAGAATTGTTAATGACATGGCTTTCCAAATCTTCATTTCCAGTTTTTTAAATCTGAAACTAGTCCAACAGCTTAGCAGCCCTTCCACCAAATTAGATATTGCCCACTGAATCCCCTAACACTTCACCAAAGTAGACCAAACTTTCCATACTAGCAGACACAACATCAACACATGATTAACAGTTTCCATCTCTGAAATGCATAAACCACAGATAGTTCTAACATTTCCTCCTAGCACACTAATCCTTTGCAAGAAGAGAAGAGTTTTTACTCTCCATTTCCATGCCAGCCACCCAAAAAATTGAGCTTTAGGAAGATTATTGTTAACTCTAGCCCACATGGAGTAGTTGGAGGTTGGCTGGTTGGCTCTCCAAGTCAAGAAAGAAGAGAGAAGTTGGCAGTTGACAGTTTGGCATCCCAATAACTCCTTTTACTTGACTTGTTCCTTTTTTTTTATGTATAAATAGAGGCTGAGAGGAAGAGAAGAAAAACACAAAAAAAAAAAAGAAAAGAAGAGAAAAGGAAAACACAGAGTGTATGTATCTATGAGGTGAAAAGTGCTATAGAAAGAGAGTGAGGTGTGAGTGTTATACAACTCCCTTTGGGAAAAATTCTATAGTGGATATCTCTCCCGTTGACGTAGGCTATTGCCGAACCATGTAAATCTCTTGTGTTATTGTGTGTGATTGATTTGTGAAGTGCATTAATCCTAATAAGTGGTATCAGAGCCACGTTGGTCAATTTTCAGAAAAAAACAGGGTGTGTTTTTCAAAACTGCCAAGAAATCAAGTTGCTCGAAATTCAATTTTGAGCATACCGGGAGGAGGCTCTCAACAAGAGGAGTCAAGAAATGCAAAGCCGAGCTCAAGAAGAGTCACCACGTGCCCTCACGCTCTATTTGAAAAAAGCGTGAGAGGCCCTCTTAGACACCCGCCACACAAGCCGTTGAGAGCACCGACATGTCATCTCAGTCACAGACACGCGCCCCCACGCGTGGCGGAAGGAAGAAGGCGACTGACCTATGTGGGACAGTGATGTCAGTGCCACGTTAGTGCCACGTCAACACACATGTTTGACACAACAGTGCCACGTCAGCACACGTATCTGCCACGTGTCGTCCAAGTCAGTCGTTGTTGACCAGTCAATCAGTCGGGTTAACCTGACTCGACCCAGAGGTAGATGAGTTATCTGGTGCTACGCGGTTACAGTACATCCGCAGATCTGAACCTCTGAACTTATTTTGGCTAGATCTGAGCCATTTGAAGTCCAATTTTGGCAATCTAATAGTGGTTTGCAACTATTTGGAGTATTCCGAAGAGATCTGTACGGTCAAATTTTTTATTTAGAATTTCTGTAAAAAGAAAGTAGACGATGGAGGAATCCACATCAACTTCAGGATCCATGATCAAGTTGAATCCTTCCAATTATGCAATCTAGAAGCCGCGGATGGAAGACATTCTATATTTTAAAGAACTGTTTGACCCTGTTGCTCTAAAAGGGGTTAAACAGGAAGAAGTGAATGATGAAGACCGGATAAAGATGAACCGGAAGACTGTCGGTTGTATCAAACAATGGAAAGACCACAGTGTGTTCCACCATGTCGCCCAAGAGACAGATCCATATGCCCTCTGGACAATTTTAGAAGGAATGTACCAGTCAAAAATTGCCCGGAACAAAGCCTTGGTGATGAGAAGGCTTGTAAATCTGAAGTTGAAGAATGGTGTGTCTGTCGCCGAGCACACCAGTAAATTCAAGAATCTGGTAAATCAACTTGCAATCATCAAGATGCCCTTGGACGATGAAATGCAAGCCGTACTACTGCTCAGTTCTTTACCGGACAGTTGAGAGACGTTGGTGGTTTCTTTCAGTAACTCTACACCAGAGGGGAAGCTGACCATGAGCATGGTCACAGACGCCATGTACAATGAAGAGACAATGAGAAAATACATGGGAGGTAATCAGTCCTATGCTCTTGTCACAGAAGATAGAGGCCGAGGCAGAGACAGAGGTAGAGGAAGAAGCAAGAGTAGAGGCAGATGAAACAACATGAGTAAATCTAGAGACAATAAAAATCAAGGTAACTCTAGCTTCACTTGCTTTCACTGTGACCAGGAGGGTCACATAAAGAGAAACTGCCCAAGCCGGAAAGAAATGATGAACTGCACTATTGTTGAAAGAGTCAGATGCATACTCAGAATGGCAAAGTTGTCAAAGTCATTCTGGGCTGAAGCAGCCCATACTCATCAACAGGTCGCCTTCAGTCCCGTCAAATTTTGCAATACCTAAGGAAGTCTGGTCCAGAAGAAAGGTATCATATTCTCACTTGAGAGTCTTCCAGTGTAAGGCATTCGCACACATCTCCAAGGAAAACAGACAGAAGCTTGATGACAAATCCACTCCATGTATATTTGTGGGCTATTCAGATGCAGAATTTGGGTACAAGTTGTGGGACCCAGTGAACAAGAAGATGTTCAGGAGCAAAGACGTTGTGTTCCAGAAAGACTAGACAGTAGTAGATTTTGAGAAGTCTACAAAGTCTAGAGATGTCATCACTCCAAACTTGTTCCCATCTCCTGAGCCCTTGCAAAATGCTAGATGTGGTGATGTGCAACAAGAAGTGCCAGAGTTGTAGGATCCTATGCCAGAAATTGAGGATCAGGAGGAAAGAGATGAAGACCCGGATGAAGACGGTGTTGAGCAGGGGGAGCAACCCCCTCAACCAGAGGCAACTGGGCCTCAGTTGCAGAGATTTGGAAGAGCTGTCGTGCCATCAACCAAATATCCCGCTTCTCAGTATATTCTAATTACTGATGAGGGAGAGCTTGAGAGTTTTTCGGAAGAAAAGAGTCCTACAGAGAAAGATTGTTGGATTCAAGCCATGAAGGAGGAGACGAGTTCTTTGTAGAAGAACCACACTTATGAGCTTGTTTCACTTCCAAAGGGCAGGAAGGCATTGAAAAACAAATGGGTATACAAATTGAAGAAATATGGCAACGGTAAAATACTGTAGCATAAAACTCACTTGGTGGTCAAAGGATTTTGACAGAAGAAAGGAATTGATTTTGATGAGATCTTTTCCCTAGTTGTGAAGATGACTTCCATTTGAGTAGCACTAGGATTAGCAGTTCGCTTGAATCTGGAGGTAGAACAGATGGATGTCAAACTGCCTTTCTCCATGGTGATTTGGAGGAAGAGATCTAGATGGAGCAACTAGAAGGATTTGAAGTTAAAAGGAAACAAAACGTAGTCTGCAAACTGAAGAAGAGTCTCTATGGCCTAAACCAAGCACTGAGACAATGGTACAAGAAGTTTGATTCATTTATGGTGGATCACAAGCACACAAGAACGGTAGCAGACCAATGTGTATATTTTCGAAGGTTTTCGGATGGAAACTTCATCATCCTACTGTTGTATGTTGATGATATGCTGATCATCGAACAAGATATTGCTATGATCAACAAGTTGAAAAAGGACTTGTCGCGGTATTTTGACATGAAGAATTTAGGCCCAGCACAGTAGATTTTAGGTATGAAGATTGTTCGTGATAGGAAAGCCAAGAAGATATGGTTGTCACAGAAGAAATATATTGAATGGGTGATTGAAAGGTTCAACATGAAAGATGCCAAGCCAGTCAGCACACCACTGGCCAACCATTTCAAGGTGACAAAGCATTCGTGTCCCACGACCAGCTCTAAAAGGAAAGAAATGGAGGCAATCCCATATTCCTCTGCAGTAGGAAGTTTGATGTATGCAATGGTGTGTACCCGACCAGATATAGCTCCCACAGTTAGCATTGTAAGCAGATTCCTCGCCAATCCAGGGAAGGAGCACTGAGAGGCAGTCAAATGGATTCTTCGATACTTGAAGGAAACTTCAAAGATGTGCCTATGTTTTGGGGGAGCTGAACTAATTTTGGAAGGTTTCACAGATGCAGATATGGTGGGTGATCTTGATGGTAGAAAGTCTACTTCAGGATTTCTGTTCACCTTTGCAGGGGAAGCTGTTTTATGACAGTCCAAACTACAAAAGTGTGTTGCTTTATCTACAATATAGGCAGAGTACATTGCTACCGCAGATGTTGGAAAGGAAATGTTGTGGTTAAAGCGGTTTCTCCAGGAATTGGGTCTACAGCAGGAAGAGTACAAGTTACATTGTGATAGTCAGAGTGCAATTGATCTGAGCAAGAATTCCATGTACCATTCATGCACCAAGCACATTGATGTTCGGTATCATTGGATACGAGAAGTGATGGAAAAGCAACTGATGAAGCAGGTGAAGATTCACATGGACAAGAATCCTTTTGACATGATGACCAAGGTTGTCACCAGAGACAAGCTGGAAGTTTGCAAGAATCTGACCGGGATGGACTTTAAGTAAGAAGTCAATTATCCATATGGGCGTAGAGAGGGAGAATTGTTAACTTCAGCCCACATGGAGTAATTGGAGGTTGGCTGGTTGGCTCTCCAAGTCAAGAAGGAAGAGGGAAGTTGGCGGTTGGCAATTTGGCAACCCAATAACTCCTTTCACTTGACTTTGTTCCCTCTCTTTTATGTATAAATAGAGGCTGAGAGGAATAGAAGAAAAACACACAAAAAAAAAAATTGAAGAAAACACAGAGTGTATGTATCCGTGAGGTGAGAGTGCTATAGAAAGAGAGTGAGGTGTGAGTGTTGTACAACTCCCTCCGAAAAAAATTCTATAGTGGATATCTTTCCCGTGGACATAGGCTATTGCTGAACCATGTAAATCTCTTGTGTTGTTGTGTGATTGATTTCTGGAGTGCATTAATCTTAACAATTATTCCATATAGTGAATCAGTTGCTAAAACACTATCTATGAGAAGAGAGCACACTCCTATTATAAACTGAGGACAGAGAGAACTAACCTAAGTAATGGGCTTTCCACCTTAAGCAGTCATCATGATTTGATAAACACCGGGTTGCTGAATTAAGGATAAAACAAAAGCTTCATTGAGTTATGCACAAACACACATGTAAAGCAAAAAAATTACAAATTTATTCAAGAATATTGACAATCATTCCTGATGGAGTAAATTTTTTGTACAATGGAAATTTTTTTGTGTACCAATAGTGTACATATATATATTTTATGAAGAGTTGAGAATCTGCTGTTACTAATACTTGACAACATTGCTAATATTCACCATCGTCATCATCGTCAAAGGCATCATAAAAGTCAAAAGTCATTGTCATCGTCATCCTCTGTGCAGTAATTAAAGAGAAAGTAATGTGAACATTTGACAAAATTTTTGAAGTAGAAAATAGTTTGTTTATAAATAATAAACATAGCCGTGCAAATTAATGTCAATAGACATCAGTCTACTAGTAAACAATTACCTGTGGCATTAAGCATATCTTAAGAATATGTGTATGCTATTAATCCTTAGGGTAAATTACAAATATACGAGATTTGTTTAAAATATCGGTTGCCTTTATACTTTTAAAAATTACAAATACTTCCTGATTAAAAAATCTTATTTAATAAATTTAATAGAAAAATAAAATTTTAACTACTCTCTTATATAATAATAAAATTACTTCAATTAGTAATTGAAATATATTTCTAATATCGTTAAAAATTGTTAATTGACTTGATGATTTATTAATGAAATGAGTCATTTGTTATACAACTGGAAACTTGAAGGGGCATGATATAATTTTCAGAATCATAAGTGACAATTTATATTTTAAGAAAACCTTAAAAGGTGTATTTATAATTTGTCCTTCTTCTTCTTTTTTTTTTTTTTTTTTGTATCCTAATTCTTAAATACACTTTTTTTTTCTTTTTTTTTTCTTTTTTCCTTTGGATAAAGAAAATACACACTTCAAATTAAGATATATATATATATATATGTATTATTTTTATGGAACGAATTGCATCTTAAGATTGAAATAGAGTTTGTGTCATATGTGTTTTATTATGCATTTATTTGAAATTATGTATTTTTATAATAAATATTATGTAATTTTGTACCATATGTATTTTTTGGAACATCACTCGTCACTCGTAGACTCCTAAATCTTCGAATCACAGCCATCCATCGTCCTTGACTCCACTGCCTCATCGTCGGCCTGGACATCGAGTGGCGACCCAACAACTGTTTCCACGATAACCCTGCCGCCACTCTCCAACTCTGCGTCGATCGCCAATGCCTCATCTTCCAACTTATCTACTCCCTCCCAAATCCCCCAATCCCTCTTCGACTTCCTCAACAATCCTATCTACACTTTTGCGGGTGTGGGTATTCACACCAATGTCGACAAGTTGACTGAGGATTATGGGTTATCTGTGGCCACCACTATTGATCTTCGCTCATTGGCAACTGACTGCTGCATGATCGAGCTTCGCAATGCGGGGTTGAAGAACTTGGCGAGAGAGGTGTAGGGGAAGGAGATTGAGAAGCCCAAGAGGATTACGATGAGTAGGTGGAACAATGAGTGGCTTTACCTTGAACAGGTTAAGTATGCTTGCATTGATGCTCTTCTTTCTCTTGAGATTGGAAGGTGTTTGAATGCAGCTGGGTTTTAGATATATTAGGAGTAATATGGATTTAACTTTGTAATTAGGGATTTCTTGTTTTTTAGGGTTTGATGGAGATTTGGTATGGTTTTGTTTATATTGGGGATCTTTGTTTGGTGGATTTGGATGGTTGGTTTTGTTTACTAATTGGAGAAGTTTATTATGATTTGCAATTTGGGTATGTTTGATAATTTATTGATATGTTCTCTACTTCTATCCTATTGGGAAAATACATGATTGTTGATTTTTGAGATGCATTGTACTAACATACAAATGGTCTCTTATTTCTGTCTTTAATTAGGGAAGATATTGTTTTGCTTAGTTACTAAATTATTTGTATAGTAACTCAGGCCATACAATATATGTTGGAGGTAGCGTGGATCCCAAATTTAGAGAGGATTTTTACTATTTTTGCATTTGCTGCCCAATTTCTATGTATATGGAGTTGAGAGTAGTTGGGGGTTATCTCTCTTGTCTGATCATATTGAGACGGTAGAGACCATGGACGCAACTTTAGTTTTTGCGAAAATCTTGTGTTCCTGTGCATGCGTGTGATTTACAATTCTTATACATTTGTTTTTCTTTGTGTTTTGTGTCTCACTGATCATGGTTAGGTGTTTGTTATGAATTCCTAACATATGTTGTGTACAAAACATTATGGTGGTCATAGCGGATGATGTCAAAATGATAGTTAAGAGAGGCATAACTGAATTGGTGGCTCAGATTTAAGGGAATGAAGGGAGGGACTAGCAGAGGGAGGGGATGTGAAGTAGTGGTGGAGTGCAATCAGTGTTGTAAAAGGCGTGCCTAGGCTCAAGGCGCAGTGAGGCAACTCATGTGACTAGTACATGGCAAGGCGAATGCCCATTCAATGAAGCGCATCAAGGCACACTACTTGCATGCTTCATTGAAGATTCTGCATTTCTGTTTCCTTTTTAATACAACTTTTGAATTTTATTTTTCGTAACATATTAGACTTATATATGCTGCCATGAAGGATTGAAACTATTGTTTTTTTTCTTCACAAATCTGGGATTTGTTTCTTTTTTCCTCCTCCCTTCTTTTTAATTGTCTCTTTTTTTTCTTCTTCTTCTTCTTCTTCTTCTTCTTCTTCTTCTTCCACACCTTCTGGGTTTTGTTTTTTTTTTTTTGTGGGTGCGTGTATGTATGTGCGTATGTGTGGCTAGGCTATTTCTTGTTCACATTGTTGCTTCTATTTTTTCTCCACTGCTCTAGTTTTTCTCATCTTCTTCTTTTCCTTCATCTTTCTGATTTGTTACTCCTTCTAGTCTACTTCTCTTCTAATGTTTTTTTAACTTTGCTATTGTGTGATTGATCAGTTTTCTTTTTCTTTTTCTTTTTTTTGAAATTTGTGTTTTGGTGAATCTTGATTATTTTGCGTTTGTAATGATATGTGCTTTTATGGCTTTGGGAATTCTTCTACAATTTGCCTTATTGTTTCTTTTTTCTTTGTCTCAGTGCTTGAATTCTTTCATTTTTGCTTACGTTGAATTTTGAATTAGTAGGCTATATTGATTTTTATCTATTTTTTTACTAAAAAGGTGTGCCTTGCTTAAGTGAAGCGCGCTCCTTGCTTTGCGCCTAGGCCCCAATAGACCTTTGGTGCCTTGGTGTGCCTTGAGCCTTTAAAAATAGAGTGCGACATCAGTAAAGGTGATTTAGTAGTGGAACAAGTGGCAGAATACTGTAGACACCCCATTTTTGACAGCCCTTACGACTTGGACGTCTTTGTAGGTACACTCGATGATGAGTCTGTTTGCTCACCAAGCGCTCGAAGTCCTTGACGGAACGCCACAACTTTGAGCCTTTCTCATCCTCGATTCTTTTTGTCTCATTTTTCGACCATGCCTTTGTTTTTCCAGCCTGCAACCTCTGGTGCTATAGCGACCCCGGTCTTTTTCCATTTGGTTGTTGTATCCGGACTTACGTTCCGTAGATCCTATTGTTATATATTTGTTGTTGTCGTCCTTTAATTCCTTATTTTTGAGTTATAGGATGTTTTGGGACAGGTTGGTTACAGGTTGGGAGTGTTTGGGAGCAAAGGGTTGCTGCCCAGAATTTTGGTCCTTCGCTCGAGCGAGCGAGGTGTATGTTTTCGAGTTCTTCGCTTGAGCGAGCATTCTGTCGCTCGAGCATGCTTCTGGGTTGCAGACCTGAAGCATCGTGTTGTTGGCTTGAGCGAGTCTTTCTACGCTCGAGCGAGTATTCTTTGTGTCTGGTCGCTTGAGCGACCAAGTCTTCGCTCGAGCGAGCCTGTTTTATTTAAATACGCAGCAGCGGTTTTAAATACACTTTTTCATCCTCTTTTTGATTTCAGAACCCTAGGTTCGTGTTTTCTGTCCCTCCACTCACCTTCTCTCTTAGGTTTCATCTATTTATAGGGTGTTTCTACCCTAGGTTCTTTATTAAAAAGATAGAGGGTCACGAGGGCTTTACTTTAATCTGAGAGTTTGGCGGTTTGGAGCACTTTGGATTTTGGGTCATCATCTCCATCATCTCCATTTGAGTTCTTCACTTCGAGGTAGGGATTTCCTACTCCATAGTATAGGTTTTGTCCTAAGTATTGGTATTTTTGATATGTAGGTGTCGTTTGGTAATTTTGGAAAACTAGGGTTTGTATTATAATTTGAGAAATAGGGAATTGTTTATATATTTAATTCCATGTGATTGTGAATCATGAAAAATGACGTTGGTAGTGTCAAGTTGATAAAATTAAACCTTAGGGTTGGTTTTTGAGAAAAGGGGGAAAGCCCTAATTATTGTAATAAATTAAATTGTATAATTAATTTTGGGAAAATTATGGAATTAAGTTTAATTCATGAAATTGGGGTACTATGGGATTAAACGGTGTAGTTGGATAATTTAATCACTCACCTATGAAAATGTTGAATTTACATTTGTTGATACATTTATTTCCTGTTTAGAAATAACTGTTTTGGGCTATCGGTGGAGGATAGTCGTGATTGTTGTAGACATTGCATATTGATTAGGGAAAACTGAAACTAATCACATTGAATGAGTCATTGAATATGACAGTTGAATTAATACAGCGAATCTGTGTATTGATTGAATATTGTGTATGACAAGTGTTTAATACATTGTATATGCATATTGTTTGGGAGGAGATAGGGGATGTACTCCATGGTTTGAGGAAAGATAGGGGATGGACTCTCAAACCTGTTTAGGAGGAGAAAGGGGATGGACTTCAGTAGTATAGCAAATATGTGTACTTATTGATTTATGGAAGTGTTTTCGTATGAGCCTTAGTCTCATTTGATTTGTTGATATTAGAAGTAATGTTGATGTGAGATGTAGTCGCATCATTATTGTTTGGCCAGGTTCTGAGCCATGTTTGTATAATTGGAAAGTTGAATAATAACGTAAAGTGAAACATGTCATGGACATTATTATCATGAAACTGTAAAGTGTTATAATGGATTTAAAAGTGTTAACCATATATCGAATGCTATTGTTTTAGTCAATTCTTATATTTGGTTTAGTATATTTCTACTGGGCTGTGGCTCACCCTATACGGGAACATCATTTTCAGGTCCAGGTGATACGCTACCTCCAAGGACTTAGCTTGGAAGGATTTGGAGTTGAAGACTCTGTTTAGATTAGTTGTTATTTTGTTTTATTTTGATATTACATGTAAACTCAAGCCGAGGGCTTAATTTGTAGTTGAGTTAGTACTCACATTTTGTGTCCAAGTATTGGCTTGGAAAGATGTAAGCCCGTAGGGCATTTACTTTCGATGTTATATGTAATGTCTTTTAATAAGAATACTCTGATGAATGGAATAATGTTTTGTTTTTCTTTTACCAATGCATGTTAATATTGTGTATATTATGGGTTTATTTTGAGGGCGTTACAGGTGCCCTGCCAGCTATCCCTAGAGGCTGTCGGCCATCACTTTTGGTTTGCTGGCCACTGATGTGGCTTGCCAGCCACCACTGATGGCCGGCCGACCACCAATGTTTTCTGCAGATATTTTATTCCAACTGTGCCAGCTGTTTGCATAGATGCATGCATCTGTCCACACGTGGAGGGCTGGATCTCCTTGTAGAAATTTCATGTTTTCTGTATATAGGGACCCCCTCTCTCATGTTTTGGGGTTAGAAAATTTTAGACTAAAAAATTTTCCTCTCTGTACAAATTCTCTACATTTTAGCCTACATTGACTACACCTTTGCCTATACACCCTTAACCAAATCCTCTCATCTTTGAGCTAAGGTGTTTTTGAGCTTGGTTTGAGCTCTAGAGGGTGTACTTGCTTGGTTTTGTGGCCTAGAGTTACTCTTTGCTTCAAGAGGTATAATATTTGCTTTATTAGCTTGCTTTGCATATTTGTTTTTCTATCTTTTCCCACTGTTTTTGGGCTATTTTTGAATTGTAAAAAATTCTATTTTTGCGGATTGAAATTGGTGTTTTTGGCCATTTAAGGTAAGGGGGTGGTTTACCCCTCTTTATTCCTTGTTTGAAAGGCTATTTCACCTTTGTTTTCTATTTTCAAACCACCTTTTTTTAGGCCTTTAAACACTGATTTTTAGAGTATTTTCAGTGGTAAAAATCAGGTTTTGAAGTCTAAATTTGGAAGGGTTAACCTCCCTTCCTTGTGTCTTATTTGTTAGCCTAGTTGGTGACATGCCTTAGCTTATTTTTCTAGCTTGTTATGGCTTTATTCTAGCGTGCTTTAGGCTCTATTTTGGACTGTTTTAACTCTGTTTGGGGTTGGTTATTGCATTTGAGTCTTGTATGCATAGTTGTAGTGTAATAGTCCTCACAAGCTTGGTGTTTTAGGCCTTTAGCCACCACTTGTTTGAGTTGATTGCATGTCTTTAGTGCTTTTCATACTTAATTTCAGCACTAATCATCTCTACAACCTCCCTCATTTCTTGGCTTTTAATTTTTCTTTGAAAATGGTTTCAAGTCACTTGCTTGCCTAAGTATGAAATTGAGGTTTCCTACTTAATGGTTTAATCTCTTTGGGGGTTCATTACCAATGGTATGATACTTCTTTCATACCTAAAGCAACTTGTGTTTTGAGACCTCTTTCCATTAGAGGGCTTTAATTCACCCAATGGACTTAATTTGATTAAAGAATGGTTAGTAAAGTAAAATGAGTAACTGCATTGTAAAATGAGGTGTTCTTTGGGGGTTTGCATCCATTCATTTGTATTGCATGTACTGAGGCTCGGCGCATCATTCTAATTGCATTGTCATTTCAATACTTCGTTGAATACGTGCTTAGACCGCATGTCTTGAATTGAGTCATATGCCATATAAGTAGCCGAACCTATTAATTTCATCATTTGCATGTGTGGTATTAGTGATTTAGCATAGTTAGGAATCTTTCATTTTTCTAACTTTGTTTTATTTTGGCTCGGAGTACTAGGTGAGTTTTTAATGCTTTAGCATACTTGCATGGGTGTGAGTGATTACCATGACTAGCATGCTTTCCATGAGGCTAAATGCATACTTGCTATAAATTGCTTGAATGTCTGTGGATAAAGACTTGTTGCTTGAATTGGAACCTACTATGTTTAGTGGCAAATTCGCAAACTTTAAGCCTACTTGAGGTGGCAAAATCAAATCTATTTCGCAAAATAAACGTGAAATTGAAATTGTCCCAATTCTTGCAAACTAATCTATACTTGCTTGTACGCATCACATAGTAAAGCTAGCCTAATAATTAGAACAAGAGCATATAATGTTGATAAAAATCATATCATGATTAGTAAAAGCTGATCTTTGATCAGGCGAGCGGGGGTGCTCAATTCATGACCTTTCCCTCTCATACCTAAGTTCCTGAGCCGAGACAACTTTGTGATGGCGGACACATGGCCTTTGGCACGAGTCATGGGTTTCCTAAATTTTTTCAAAAATAAAATATTTAGGTGGTGACCCTGTATCTAGCCAAGTAGTCTAATTTTGGCATTTTGATTCAAAATCTATTTTCCAAAAAGATTTGCCGGATTTGGAATCTTTGGTGATTATTAATTTCACATTGCACTTGTGAGATTAGATTCAGAACCGCAGGAGTCCAAACTATAGCACTTCTTTCGAGCTTCCAAAAGGTGGCGCGAAAAAATCGAGCTACAGTTTCTGGCGACTCTGCTCGGGATTAAGAGAATTTGACTTGAACTCATGATATGACATTTTATCTACACTTATGTGTTTCTTTACATTTGCATTGGTGCGCCTGAGTCACTATGTTTGCCATCTGCTATTCCTGGATGGTTTGCTGGAGGCTTGTTTGGAAAAGCTTGCCAAAAGGCTGACCGGTCCCGGGCTCTGCCACAATGGAAACACAACCCTTGGATCTGGACTACCGCTATACCGTTTGATCCTCCTTTCACTTCTTAGTGTTAGGTGTGAGAGGTATATTAGGTAGTCTTACTGAGGTACCCTTTTTGACCATTCGGCCTAGATGCATATCGAAAAGCCATAGATACTGTTCCAAACTAGGACAGGTTGCTCACCCGAATGCAGGATTGTATGAAACCACTTTGCTTGAATAGTCAACCCTAGTTCCTAACGAAACTAGGACAGGGTAACCCTACCCCCTCATAGGGGTGTTTTGGCTCTCACTTAACTGGTATGTGCTTTTAGAGTGAAACTCTACAGGAATGTGCGTATCAGTTGCACGTTTGGGTATCAGATTTGGAGGCAGAGATCAGTGTTGAGTACAGTTCTAGAGCTTATGATTACAACTGTGTCTTGTTCACATCCGAGCTGAGGTGTTGTGCGGTTTTTGATTTTTGCTTTCCTTTTTGCTTTATTTCTTTTTTACAAGGTAGTTTATCACAATTGTTTCAAATAGTTCCGTTACCCCCAAAGCACTTTGGACCCGTGTAAGAAGACTTTACAAATCCGGGGATCTTGTTAGGGGACAGCCTATGTTTGCTTCGCTCCCACCAGTTATTAGACAGAGGAGGGTTAGGCATAATTCACCAGTGCAACATCACCCGCATTCAGTCAGGCTTCATCTTCTACATCTAGGCCAGCAAGAGATCACTCACCTATTCAGATGACTCAGTACCCTACAGCTAGTGTGGAGGACTTAATCCATCATCTTCAACAAACAGTGGAAACTATGCAGCAAGATGCTGCCCGCCAAGTTAAAGTTACAGCTCATCAAGCCAAAGTGATAAACCAGCTGCAGCAACAGCATCCATAACCCGTAGCGGCTTCTTCTTCCCATGCACCTCCAGTGGGTATCCCAGCACTCGAAATTACCTCCAATGTCCAAGAGAATCTGGGCAACCTGGTAGACCCCATCCCACCGCAAGCCTCCAAGCCACCAATGTACCAAACTGAACCTATATTTGAATTCCAGGCTGACCTCACTGTACTAAAAGTCAACAAGCTGGAGAAGCTTCTCAAGCGGGCACAAGGTATGAACTCAATCCTCGATATTGAAGATGGATACACTGACTTCGCAGTAACTCTGCCAGACCGGGTCAAAATGCCACATATTGATCTGTTCGATGGCTCTGGAGATCCTATGGTTCATTTGCGGTTGTTCTTTGATATCTTGTGGCCAATAGGCCTCACCAGACTTCAAAAGCTATCACTTTTTGGCCAAACCTTGTCAGGGATAGCAGCTATCTAGTATGCAAAGCTGGAAGACTCTATGAAATGGAGCTGGAAGAAAATGGCTAAGGCTTTCATCACACAGTACTCATACAACACGCAAATTGAGGTCACAACCTGTGATCTTGAAGTAACTCGTCAGGAGCAAAATGAGGGCTTCTCGGACTTT
The DNA here is from genome assembly GCA_036172215.1 of Camellia granthamiana. Taxonomy (NCBI): domain Eukaryota; kingdom Viridiplantae; phylum Streptophyta; class Magnoliopsida; order Ericales; family Theaceae; genus Camellia; species Camellia granthamiana. The sequence continues at coordinate 1,028,213 of JAXFYN010000052.1, read as the reverse complement.
GTAACGAGATGGAGGGCCAAGGCTTCAATGATGACTACCAGGCCATCTGAGAAGGATCAAATCAGGATGGTGGTCCGCAATCTGCAAGGGAAATTATTGCAAAAAATGATCGTCTTGTCGTTGTTCACATTTACTGAACTCTATGAGATAGGGGTTCAGATTGAATACACAATGAAATAGGGTGATAACCGATGAAAATGAGCAGGCCAAGAGCCCTTTTACGCGCAGTTCCAATGCAACCATAAGTGGAAGCACAACTACACGGCCATCTGATGTGAATGTTGTCACCACTACTGCCAAAACTCCAACCCTTTTGCCAGTACAGATCCACAAACTTCAAACAACCAAGCTCGAACCCAAAGGGTCTTTACCCCGCTCTATATGCCTTTATCCAAAGCCCTCGAGGTGCTGATCAAAAAAAGGCATCTTAAGCCACTAGAGCCTCGCCCACTACCCGATCCTCTCCTAACACAACTCGGCCAAATACTGCGCTTTTCACCAGCAGCACGGTCACGACACCGACCAATGCTACAGGCTGCGTCATGAGATTCAAGATCTCATCGATAACAAGGTGATAGCACCACCCCAAAAACTAAATGTAACCACCAACCCTCTAACAGCCCACAACCAAGTTCCCCCACCTCGAAACTTAAACTTAATACATACACTGGCCATCCCATATGACCACAGCGTATACATTACTCCTTCCCACCTACCTAAATTGGCTGTGTTCATCCCTGAAAACACAGACTTGTGCATGATGAACACGTCTACACCTCAACCTGAACCCGTAGTGGTGACAATGGCAGAAGGAGGGAGTTTAGCCTTGGAGGGAAATGTGAATCCATTGCCCGAGAGCTTTGCGGACTTAACTGAGGGAGTGTATGACCCGTGCTGTTACATTGTACCAGTTGATCAAGCAAAACTAGAAGTGGCATTGCCAACAACAGCAAAGGTCAGTGTGGTTAGAGAGGATGGCCCAAGCCAAGGACTCGATGACCTAGCGGAGTTAGAGGAAGACTTAGACAATCTACAGTTCTATGATGAACAAGATCAATGGGACATGCAGATTGATTGGTTTGATCTGAATGGGTCGATAGACAACTCCGGGTGGCTTAGTGATGAACCCGACTAAGAGGAAACTGAACCAAAACTTGAAGAAAATGAAGCAAGAATAGCTGCAGTGACCGGAATGGCCGAGGAAAAGGGGAAATTGCCGGAGAGCATCGGCATCGAGAATTTAGCTCAAGAACTGGGCGCCGTGAGTACTGCGTATATTGAACAGGAAGCCGCGTTGAAGTGTTTTGTGCAAGAAAATGATCAAGGTAAACAGGAAGCTGGAAAAGCCCAATGCCCTGCAGGGGATACTTCTGATGAGGGAATGATCAAAATGGAGCTGGACAATTGTTTGTCGACTGTTGGAGGTGTATGGTGGGAGGATGATGATCTGCTTTTGGCTCACACCGATGAAGATTGGGGTGAAGACCTACCAGACAACACCTGGTACTCTGAAGAGATTGACCATATGACGAGAAGTGGGCGATACTTCAAGCCCCTGCATTTCGACCAAGCTAAAGCCTCTGGAAAAGATAAAGAGGTTGAAAGGTAGAAGGAAAAGCAGTTAGAGGAAGAGGTAGTGTTGAAGCAACTAAATAAAATTCAAGCTGATATTTCGATTTGGGGGTTGCTCATAGCTTCTCGAGTATATCGACAAGCTGTATTATCAGCAATGGACAAAGCCAAATTGTCCATTGACACCACTCCCAAATAGCTTGTTGGATTAGTCTTCTCGCGAGGCATTGCGCCAACTCTAACCTTCTCAGACAAAGAATTACCGCTAGAAGACTTAGCACACAACAAACCTCTGTACATATCAATGGAGTGCAGAGAAAAGTGGGTACCAGTGGTATTGGTTGATACAGGGTCGAATATCAACGTTTGCCTATCTCGCACAGCTTACACCATCGGCCTGAAACTAGCAGATTTTGTGCCAACAGCCCAGGTGATTTAGGCATATGATAATACAAGCAGAGAGGTTATGAGCACAATACAAATTAGAGTTCAAGTGGGCCCAGCTCAACAGAATATTGAGTTCCATGTCCTAGATGTGCTAGCCACTTTCAATCTATTGCTAGGAAGGTCGTGGCTGCACCAAGTGAAAGCTGTCTCTTCTACCCTCCACCAAATGCTGAAATACCCTCATAGGAAGGGAGTGGCTATTGTGTTCGGGAATTCATCCATACATCCTCCAACAGAGGTAACTACACCTGTGCTGGAAATTGTTCATGGTGAGGAGGACGTATTCCTTTCAGGGTTCACTCTACCTGAGGCCCAGGCAGTACAGAACATCTTGGCAGCCGATGAGGGCTTGTAAGTCAGTGCCCAATCAATCTATTTCATGAAAAAGATCCAACATATACCAGGAATGGGATTGGGAAGAAGTGGCAGGAAAGACATCACTGCATTGGCTGATGTGCCACATAACCCGCATGCCTTTGGTCTTGGCTATATGCCCACCAAAAAGGATTGGGTTAGGAAAGCAAAAGAGATGGCCGACAGAGCCAGAGCTAAGCAGACCGGGAAGCATTATGAGCTTGTGGACAGACCAATCCAGGGAACCCTGAATGGTCATTTTGTTCAGGAGGGTGAAGACTTCCCATTTTACGGTTTCCCTGAACCTTGTTTCAACTCTGAGAAGTAGCGCGTTCCTAGCTTTGAAATTTTCTTCGACTTGTAGCTGCAAGACAGTGATACAGAGGAAAAAGTTGAACTGACTGCTAAAACTGAGCGGAGCATAGAAAGTGACCCGGACAACAATGAACTTGAAGTAGGGTAGCATTGGCATGTCTCCTTTCGGATCCTCCGATCGACTCAAAAAGCTTGGGGAATAACCTGACCGTTTCCATGATCGGGGACCAACCGGGTGCGAACCTTTCTCGCAGCATTTTGGATGCATCTGACGCACCATCCCTCGTTTGGCAATTGGAGGAGGGCTACCTATTTAGTAGTCTTGAGTCGGGTAATGAACCAGAATCTGATTCCACAGAGTCTGTGGAGTCGGAATCAGATTCCGGTTCTTCTGAGTCCGAGTCCGATATTCCTGGGGGTGATAACCCGGATACCGAGGTATTGTCCCAATCGTCCTTTTCTTTTTCTTTTGTGTTGGTTGTAACCGAAGAGCTGGATGAGCTTGACCTTGTGAATGAGAATGCCACTGAAGATTTTGAGTATTTCTTTGTGCCGGTTGTTTATTGCATTGATCAAGACTTTCAAAATTTTAATGAAAATAATGAGGAAGGAATTCCTCTAGTTTTGAAAATTTTGATTAATCGAGAGGAGAAGAGGTTTGCAAAAACCCCTCACTAATGAAATCATTGCTTTTAACGTGGGTACTGAGAAGGATCTGCGTCTGGTGCAGATGGGTCCACGTTGTCTTTGGAGGAGCGCAAGCGCTTAGTCGCTTTATTAAAAGATTTCAAAGATGTTTTCGTGTGGTCCTACGAAGACATGCCTAGAATCGATCCTGAGATTGTACAGCATCGGATCCCTCTTGACCCCGAGGCCCGACCAGTCAAACAGAAGTTGCAGAGAATACGTCCAGATTGGGCATTGAGGATTAAGGAAGAGGTCACCAAGCAGATAGACGCCGGGTTCTTGTTATTATCTATGTATCCAACTTGGTTGTCTAACATTGTTCCAGTGCCAAAGAAAGATAGCAGAATTCGAGTGTGTGTGGACTTTAGAGATTTGAATAAAGCCAGTCCGAAGGACGACTTCCTTTTACCGCACATCGATGAATTGGTGGATTTCACCGCGGGTCATGCGTTGCTCTCCTTTATGGATGGATTTTTCGGGTATAACTAGATTCTGATGGCACTCGAGGACAGAGAGAAAATTGTTTTCACTACACCGTGGGGAACCTACTACTACAGGGTGATGTTGTTTGGGCTAAAGAATGCCGGGGCTACCTATCAAAGGACTGCAACTACAATTCTGCATGACATGATCCATAAGGAGGTCGAGGTGTACGTGGACAACATGATTGTCAAGTCCAAAGAAAGAGAGGACCACTACACCTCTTTGAAGAAATTCTTTCAACAGATCAGAGAATACATATTGAGGTTGAATCCACAAAAGTGTACTTTCGGCGTAACAACAGGGAAAATGTTGGGTTTTTTGATCACACAGAGGGGCATCGAGGTAGATCCTTCCAAAATCAAGGCCATCCTAGAAATGTCACCACCGAGTATTGAAAAGGAGGTGCGAGGCTTTCTGGGTAAAGTGCAATTCATAAGATGGTTTATTTCTAAACTAACCTTGACTTGTGAAACTTTTTCGTCTCCTAAAGAAAGGAAAGAAATTCTGATGGGATGATCGATGCCAATTTGTTTTGAGCAGATCAAGCCGTATCTTCAAAATCCGCCCGTGTTGTCGCCGCCAGAGCCGGGGAAGCCCTTGATTTTGTATCTGTCAGTAACAAACACAACGATGGGATGCATGCTTGCTCAGGAATCTGAGGATAAGGTGGAGAAAGCCATCTATTACTTGAGCAAGAAAATGATGGATTATGAGACCCGCTACACTCCACTAGAGAAAGCTTGCTTAGCTTTGGTATGGGCTACTAGGAAGTTGAGGCACTACTTGTTAGCTCACTTTTGAGATTAGATCCCATCAAATATCTCTTTGAGAAACCAGCGCTTACGGGTAGGCTAGCCCGTTGGTTACTTCTTCACTCCGAATTTGATCTGAAGTATGTTACTCGCAAGTTAGTCAAGAGGAGAGCAATAGCGGAGTTCCTGGTAGATCACCCAGTAGAAGGGGATGAAGCGGTAGAATACATGTTCCTAGATGAAGCCATTCTGCATGTTGAGGAAGAGATTTGGACAATATACTTTGACAGAGCGTCTAATCAATACGGTTATGGGATAGGTGTGTTGTTGATAGCACCCGACAATTCCTATATACCCTTAACCTTCAAACTGCGGTTCAAGGTATCCAATAATGAAGCAGAATACAAGGCGTGTATCACTGGTTTGGAAGCCACCCCATAACTAAGGACAAAAAGGTTAGACGTGATCGGGGACTTGAACCTAGTTGTGTCACAAGCGAATGGAGACTGGAAGGTTAAAGAAGAAAAGATGAAGATTTATCACCAAACTCTAGACGTTCTGATTCCTAGGTTTGAAAAGCTGACTTTTACGCATCTACTGAGAGAGAACAACAGGTTTGCTGACACCTTATCAACTCTATCTTCCATGATAGACATCCCGCTTGGAGTCTGGATGCATCTGATCATTATTGAGCAGAGATATACGTCGGCCTACGAGACTATCGACGCGATAGATGAAGCACAAGATCAAAACCCTTAGTACTATGATATTTGGAACTTCTTGGAAAAGGAGGCTTATCCACCAAGGGCAAATGCCAAAGATAAGAGGGCAATACGGTAGATGGTCGTTCAATTTATTTTATGCGGTGGTAAACTGTACAAAAGGGGTCATTTGGAATGCACAAGTTGTGAGTCAAAGCAGAGGAATCAAGGCGCCTAATGGAGGCCATCCATAGGAGAGAGTGCGGAGCGCACATGAACGGTGTAATGTTAGCCCGGAAGATTCTCAGGCAAGGTTACTACTGATCTACCATAGAGGAAGATTGTATCAGTTTTGTTCGGCGATGCCACAAATGCCAAATTCATGCTAATCACATGAATATCTCCGTTGTGGAAGCTATACAACATGACTTCCCCATGGCCTTTCTCAGTCTGGGGAATCAACGTCATCAGTACAATCACAAAGGGTCAAATGGGCATGAATACATTCTGGTGGCAATTAATTACTTCACGAAGTGGGTGGAAGCTCAGTCGTATGCAGTGTTGAAAGCAGTGCATGTGGCTAAGTTCATCCAAAACAACATCATTTGCCGATATGGGGTCCCAAATGAGATCATTTCAGATAATGGCCCCCATTTCAAGAAAGAAGTGATGGACTTGTTAGAGAAATACAACGTGGCTTTTCATAAGTCATCTACGTACCGGCCACAAACCAATGGAGCTATTAAGGCCGCCAACAAGAACATCAAGCATATTCTATAGAAAATGGTTGAGACCTACAGGCAGACAAATTGCCGTTTGCACTCTGCGGTTATAGAACTTTAATCCGGACGTCTATAGGGGCAACTCCTTACTCTCTTGTCTATGGGATGGAAGCTGTTCTGCCAATCGAAATAGAAGTCCCGTCACTGTGAGTTATCATAAAGTGTCAAATAGCAGAAGCGGATTGGCAACAGAGCAGGTTCGAAGAATTGATGTTATTTGATGAGAGAAGGCTGAAAGCATTGTACCATGTTCAATGCTATCAACGTAGGACTGCCAGGGCTTTTAACAAGAAGGTTAAGTCCCGGAATCTCAAATAAGGGGATTTGGTGCTGAAAGACAACCGAGCTCCTATCCATGACCCTAAGGGCAAGTTCAGACCCAATTGGACTGGTCCTTACATCATCAAAACTATCTGGTCGGGTGGAGCCGTTATTCTCATGGACCTGGATGGCCTAAAAGTTTCCCAACCGATCAGCATGGACAAGTTGAAGAAATACTATCCCTAAGAGGCTCGCTAGGCCGAAAACCCGGAAGAGCGACCTAGGCAAAAGTTAGAGCACAAAAAGTTAAAAATAAAGAAAAACTAAGCTCGCAAGGTTAAGACCCCTAAAGGGCGGCCTTGGTAGAAGTTAGAGTGCAAAAGGAAAGTGTTAATACTCGAGTGAACCCAAACCGAACTACGTAAGGCCTGATTCTTATCTTTGGGATAAATGGGCAACTTTATCCTGAAGTCCAACTGTAAACACCTCCAATTCAACTGTCCTGTCCATGTGTCTGATCAGGTCATCTTTGTCTGTCCTTTACCTAAAAGTTCAGTTGTGATCCTTACTCTGAGAGAAGAACTGGTTACAGTGCTGAGCAGTGTTATTCAGTCAAGGGGCAATTTGTGATCTTTGGATTCGGGGTTGTACATCTCGAGGATAGATTCCGTGCATGTCAAGTGGTGATCCTTTTCGAAAATGGTTTTGAAAAGTTTTGATAAAGTTTGATTTTCGCTCAAATTTTACCTTTTACAACTTAGACAATTTTTGGACCAAAAGGAAAACTTTCAGTGCTCACAACTTTAATTTCATTGATTTCAATACAAAGTTCTCCAAACTCTCGATACAAATCAAAGTTGCTTTTATTACATGCGTAAAACTTGAAAAGTAAAGATCAAAGCAATAAATTAGGGGCATAGATGAGTCAAGGGCCCCTGCGTCCCCCGTTTGTGCTTGTGGAAGCTTTTGATGCCAAAGTGGGCCCGATTTGTGCCTCATCTTCGAGCCTAGTCAGGCACTTGCCAGAAAAGGCGTAGCTGCAACTAGGGGCAGTCGCCAAAAGCTCTCTCGTCCTCCAAGCAGTGAGGTACCTAGCCAAATGTGAACCTCGGATGGGGAATGAAATCGAGTACTCTACCCCCTCCTCTGGGCAAGTCTGATCATGTCCAAACTAACGCTTGAACTGGAACAGAAAGTAGAATACACAGTGTGTCAGACCGATCAACTGAATACCAGGTTGTCGTAACTCATTTCGGCTAGGTTAAGCTAGGGGCAACGCCAAGCAATGTCAGCAGCAGACCTATTGCACATCCAATGGCACCACCATCCCTCATTTGGGAAATCCACTAGCTGTTGGCAGAAGAAGTATGCTCGAGCTGAGTATGCATGGCAAGAGTCCACTACCTTCAGTTTGTCCATTAGCCACGGCTGGGGAGGGATGAAGGAAAAGAGAGATTAAAGAATAGAGAGATGTACGTTGAGAGAAAAGTGAGAAAATGGCTTTAAGGGAAAAACACAGCATGAGTGCGGAGAGATGTGAGAAACACATATTAGAAAGGGTGGGAAACATTACTTGAAGAAGTAGTGGACTCCCTACGAATTTGGTGGTCTCTCGCCGATGAAAGGCGTCTAGGCCCATCAAAGTCTCGGCCAGCGCCAAGCCGATACAACTCTTGCCCTCTTTCAAACCTTGGGCTACTTCAATTAGCTGAATGCTAGACCTGCCGAAATTAGGGGCAATAAGGAAATGTACCAGCATACACAAGCAAAGGGTATGTTTCCGAAAACCCCGCCAAAGAAGATCGCCGCGGTCACCGACCTAAGAAAATCGATGAATCCGACTGGGAATATCTAGCTCTCCGTTGATCGAGCCTCGTATAAAGTGAGCCCGCACATCCGTCCCAGAGCTTGGATGTGGCCGAAATGGGGCTGAGGTATGATTTTCTCATCATGCCGGGACTCCATTGGTGCCTCAAATTCTTTGGTTTTCGGGCATATCTCTTGTCCTCTGAAACTAATGACATGTGTAATTGGGTTCTAGCATCTAGCCGTGGCATGAAGGAACGGAAAACAAAGCAGAGAACGCCTCAACGGGAAAAGTACATTTATCCCAAAACCCAAGAAATTCACCTTTTCCAAGCCATCTAAAGTCGCAATCCAATTTGAGAGTATTTTAGCGAAAAATGGCTCCATTTGTGAAGAATTTGCAGCTGAAATGAAGAAATCACGAAGCTCAACCTTTTGTAGAAGAAAAGGCAGTAAGTGGAAACCAGGTGTCTGCAATCTGGAGGTCCTGCACATTGATGGCCGGTAGGTAGCCGGCAAGCCACAATGGTGGCTGGCAAGGGACATTGGTGGTCGGCGGGCCACCTCTTATGGCTGGCATATGGCCAGTAACCCCTATTTATGGCCGGCAGTCTCTCACTCTGACCTACTATCCTCCTTTGTGCTGAACAATGTTGAAAGCATGTGTTTTGTTCTGCTCTTTGTGTGTCTTGAGGTCTTGTTTTGAGTCCTTTTGGACTTTAGCAAGTTTGTTGAGTTTGTATCTTTGTTGTGTTCTTTTGTTTATCGAGTTGTATGTTGATTTGTTTATCGAGTTGTATGTTGTTTATCAAGTTGAATATTGCTTTTTATGTCAACTGTTGGTCAGCTCGTTACCCAATTAAGTTTTTTATTTCAATCAAGTGTGCTCTTGGCCAATTTGATTCCATGTCCATTTCATGCTATATGGTGTTCATGATGCAAAATACAACACTTTTTTCATAAAAACTGGTTTTCATTCCGATCATGGTTGCTTTTACAAAAGCGGAGTACAAGTTTTTAAAGCAAATAAAACTTGTCTGAAGCTACAATGTGCTAAAACTATAAACAAAAAGAAACTAAGCAAAAATACAAAAAATCAGTGCTGGTCACCTCAGGCTTGAGAGGCCCTCTTCGTCCTCTTTCTCAGAGGAGAAGACTCTGGAGCACTGTCTCCGTCAGTGCCATTGTTTGAACCTGAACCGGAACTCGAGCTGGCGTCATCTCCGCTCTCCGCCTCAGAGCCCTCCTCGGCATCGTCATCTCCACTCCCGGAACCAGAGCCTACGTCATCATCTCCACTCTCAGATGACTCCGAATGCTGACTCGCTGCCTCCTTAGAGTCGCTCGTCTCAGTGTCGTCATCATTCAGAATAAGCTCTGAAGGACCGCGCTCAGCTCGGGCCCCTAGCTCTACCTCGGCCGCATGCTGGAGCCTGTCTCTCTCTCCTCCCTGCTGCTGGAGAAGGTACCACTGGTGCAGGTGCTGCAGCTACCACTGGTGCCATCAGTATGGGTGGGATCTGAAAAGACCGTTGTCATATGTCAGTTACAATATGTATATTAGCTGCAAGCATGAAGTGCAGAATGAGATGCAAGCATGATGCGTAGAATGAGTGTATGCAGAAGTCAGATATAGTGTGTGAATATAGTGTGTGAGTACAATATGTCAGATGCAGTGTATCAGTGCAGTGTGGGAAGTTTTCAGTTGAAATGTCAATGTCAGTGTGTCAGTGGAAATTTGATGCCTGGAATTTAAAACTGAAGAAATTACCTGAATGCTGTAGAGGCTGAGCAGCACCTCTCTAATCTGTACCATCTCCATTAGGGAGGCTATCAGCTCGAGAGCACCTCCTGTATACTCGATGGATGCCTGTAAATGCAGTTTGAATGATCAGTATCAACAAATGAACATATCTGAAATGAAGTATGGGGTGCAAATGTAAAGTGTGGTTCATACTTGAGTCAGGCCTCGAACCCCGACAAGCTCGTGACCAGCTGCCATAGGCTCAATCAGAACCTGGTAGGCATCCTCGGTGTGTCGCCAGCAAGTCAGCATGGTAGGAAGCTCTGGCCAATTAGTCCTCTGCCTAGCCCGAGAAGCCCCTCTACAACAGGCCTTGCTCACTTGGGTCACTCTAGGCCTCTCTCTCACGACAGGTACTCTCGCCTCCTCGCCTCCATGAACGCCAGATCGCCTCCACGAATGCCAGTTAGAGGCGACATCAGATGTGTCTAGATGAAGGCTGCATAGTCACCCTCCATTCAAAAGTAGTCGGCGTCCAGGCCCACCATAAACTGGATTACCTCCCCAATGGATAGGCTATATGTAAATCGCATAAACCCTGGCAGAGCCATCAGAATGATCGGGTCAGGCATGCCTATAATCTGGTGCACAAAACGCTTGCCCAAGACTAGGCCCAGCAAACTGGGCCCTCGAGTAGAATGCGGTAGCAAGAGGTTGCCCAAGCTTCGGCGAACTGGCATCGAATCCCCGCTGGCATCTTGGCCCATGGCAGCCACATGATCTACAAATGGAAACTGTACAAGATCATTAGTTGCTGTCAGTTGCTAAATGTGTGAATCAAAACGGTTTCAAAGAAAAAATTACTGCGTTTCGGATTACCTCATAGGTAGCTACTATGTCGAAGTAATGCCTGAAGAATGTGAAGGGTTCACGGGTCCTACGGTGGAGCCGACCGTCATATCTCCGTAAATAAGGGATTGCCAATGGAAGCTCCTCTACAGGCTCCGGGGTGAGAGTCGGAAAGTATGCATACACCCATAGCTGCGAGGAAAATACACCGGTATGTGATCAATACAATGTGAGTAGATACAGAAGTGTAAAGCAGAAAGCACACAGTGTGAGCAGATACAGAAAGTGCAAAGCAAAAACCACGTGTGTTAAAAAAGATGTAAAGTAGAAACTATAAAGTGTTAAGAGGGAATTAAGTCGTGTACCTCCTAGGCTCGCCAGTAGCCTCCAATCAAGTCTCCCCGCAGACGAGAGGTCGAACTCATGTATCCGTATAGCGTGGCGAGGCCAGCTCTGCCCCAGTCATAGAAACGAACCCGAGGAAGGGTCACCAGGGCATTCAGTAAATGGAGGCCTACAGTGTTCCACCTGTTCGAAAACAAGGTGGTACCGAAGAAGAACATTAGGAAGCCCCTAGCATACTGCTCTGTCTCATCCACTGTCTCAGGCTCACTCCCTTTGAATCGCTCGGTGAACCAGGTGTATCTAACCATACCCATTCGATATATAGATGGACGTGCACCCAGCAGCTTGAACCAGGCTACCTCTCACTCCTCCATGTCTGTATCAAGAGGGATCAGATCGCCTTCTACATCCAAGCCGGTGATCATGGCAAAGTCGTAGAGAGTCATCGTCATCTCCCCTATGGTGGAAAAGTGGAAGGAGTTGGTGGTGTCCCACCACCTCTCCATAAGTGCTCCTAAGAGAGGACGGCTCGCGAGTTAGGCCAGAGCAGAAAAGGCCAAAGCCAGCCTCATCAATGATGTCGCGAACTCCAGCGGGGAGCTCGTCATACCAATCTTGAGCGGTCGTAGCACAAAAGCCTCTAAAGGTGCAAGACTCACCCTGCGGCAAAGACAGATGAATCAAATAGAAGACAGATGAATCAGATAGAAGACAGTGCATGAAATGTAGTCAGATAAAAGCAGTGTAAGAAATGCAAGTAAAGAAAGGCAAAATGCATGAAAATAGAGTTCATACCTCAACGGCAATGGTCGACAAGTGAGAAGCTGGCTCCCTCAGTAGGAGGTCCTCCGGTGCACCGCGAGCAAACTTAGTGAAGCGTCTGATGCCTCCAGCAGTAGGCAATATATGTGTCTGGGGGTAATATCTCTTCGGATCGAAAGGTCGTACCCTCAGCGGTAACAGCTCTAGCTCAGCCTCAGGCTCGAACTCTACCTCTAGGTCGGCCTCAAGGTCAACTACCGACTCCTCTACCTTGGGAACAAGTGAAACTACTAAAGGAATCTTAGGAGGAGCCCCGTCATGAGGAATCTCGTCCGCCATCTAAAAAATGGGTGCGAAGCAGGTGAAAAAGTGAAGAAAAATGCCAAAAAAGGGTAAACTTGGAAAAAGTCAACCCTAGGAGAGAGAAAATGAACGAAAAAGTCAAAGCCGAGAAAAGTGCACAGAACGTGAGAAAAACTCAAGGGGAATAAGCCTAGAATGGTGGAAATTAGGAAATAAGCACCGAAATCAAATTTCAATCAGTTCAAAGTGAAGGAAACAAAGAGGGTTTAGCGAATCAACTTCACCTGAGGCGTTGGAAAACGTGTAGAAAGCGCGAATCCAGAGAGAAGGAGTGTCTAGAGAGAGAGAGGGATGAAGATTTCAGATATGAGGTTGTGAGGAAATGACGAGTTGTGGCCTATATTTAAAGATCCGAGGCTAAACGACCAAAAAGCCCCAAATCTACCATCGATGGCTGACAGAGGGCCGGCAAAGCCCATCGGTGGCCAGCAAGGCTCACCAGTGGCCAGCACCTGGCCAATAGCCTTTCCTTGTGGCCGGCAGGTGTCCTATGGCCTCCCTCGGGGTCTTGATGCTGTTTTGTGTCCTTGGTTTCCAAAAAGTGTAAGGACAGCTTACTATTTGGTTCGATTTGTCTCTACGAAAGCTTTAAACTGTGTTTTCGGTGCACGATGTTCGTCACTTTTCAACATGAACGAGGTGTATCCTTTAAACATATGGTAACTCTTCTGGGCGGTAAATCGGAAGTTTGCTATTGAGTTTGTTTTTGTTATGCTTTTGTACCTTGCGTGGAATACGCATTTCGTTTTGTTGCATGAATATGCATTTCTCCATTAGTGTATAGAATATGCATTTCACGTTGTTGCATGAATATGTATTTCGCTTCTTTGCATAGAACATGCATTTCATATATGTTGTTACACAAGGTATGCATTTCACGTATACTGCATGCGCGTCTTGTATCCGTTATGAATCATGCATAGAACATGCTTCCGCTCTTGAATCACGCATAAAATATGCTTCTTTTTTGGTTTCGCGTAGAACATGTCATTAACATTGTATCTCGATTTTTTGTTTTGCATAGAACATGCCATTGCCATTATATCTCGATTGTTTGTCTTGCAGTGAACATGCATTCTTATTGTATCACACTTGATAAGTTTCTTTCTTACACATGCATGATATTGTATGTACGGTTCATTCAGAGGAGTTCCAGGTAAAATCAGTTGTGCCATATTCGGATCACATCATTTTCTCCTATCGCGTGAGACGCATTTGGATTGTTACCCTTCAGTTAAAAACATTCGGGTACGCCCGATGTTCACACCACCCTTTGGTTAAAAACATTCGGGTGCGCCCAGTGTTCACACCATATCTCCTCCTCTCGCGTGCGACACATTAGGATTGTTTGCATCGGTTAAAAACATTCAGGTGCGCCCAGTGTTCACACCACCGCTCATCCTATTGTGTGAGATGCGTTAGGATTGCATTCGTTACAAACATTCAGGTGCGCCCGATTTTCACCACCCTTTTTCTCCTCTACCGTGCAATGCATTTGGATCTCGGTTGAGACCTCGGGTGTGCTCGATGGTTACGTCGCTCTTCGCCTTTCCTGCACGACGCGTAGTTAAGCTTTAATTTTCTTACATCCTTTCTACATGAATTGTGGTTTGGCTCGTGTTTTTCACGCGTGGCATGTTTATTTACTCACTTCCTTTCATGATTGGAATTGTTGTGCCTTGTTTTGGTTTGTTTAACTGTGGCATTTTCTTTGCATTACATTTGCATTCAAATGTTTCATTGTATAGCCTCATTGCATGATCATAAGTTATGTTCTTGCGCATATCATTTGCATTTTTCCCTAGAACTACGGTGGTTTGATTCCTTGCAAAGGGATGCGTATGCAGCATACGAGCACAACCATTTATTTTTGTCTTGATTGTTTGTCCAAGTCTTACGGCCTTGTCAAAATGGGTCATCTCTGGGTTTTGACATTTACTCATGTCATTTCATGACTCCGAGTTCTGTCAAAAAGGGGCAACTGTAGACACCTCATTTTTTACGCCCCTCACGACTTGGATGTCTATGCAGGTACAGTCGATGATGAGTTTGTTTGCTCACCAAGTGCTCGAAGTCCTCGACAGAACGCCACAACTTTGAACCTTTCTCATCCTCTATCCTTTTTGTCTCATTTTTGGACCATCCCTTGGTTTTTCCAGCCTGCAACCTCTGGTGGCCTGTTGGCCATCCCTAGAGGCTGCCGGCCACTGATGTGGCTTGCCGACCACCACTGATGGCCGACTGACCACCAGTGTTTTCTGTAGATATTTTATGCCAGTTGTGCCAGCTGTTTGCACAGATACATACATTTGCACACGTGGAGGGCTGGATCTCCTTGTTGAAATTTCATGTTTTCTATATATAGGGACCGCCTCTCTCATGTTTTGGGGTTAGAAAATTTTGGACTCAAAAATTTTCCTCTCTTTCTCTCTACAAATTCTCTACATTTTAGCCTATAGTGACTACACTTTTGCCTATACACCCTTAACCAAATCCTCTCATCTTTGAGCTGAGGTGTTCTTGAGCTTGGTTTGAGCTCTAGATGGTGTACTTGCTTGGTTTTGTGGCCTAGAGTTACTCTTTGCTTCAAGAGGTATAATATTTGCTTTATTAGCTTGCTTTGCATATTTGTTTTTCTATCTTTTCCCACTGTTTTTGGGCTGTTTTTGAACTTTAAAAAACTCTGTTTTTGCGAACTGAAATTGGTGTTTTTGGCCATTTAAGGTAAGGGGGTGGTTTACCCCTCTTCATTCCTTGTTTGAAAGGCTATTTCACCTTTGTTTTCTATTTTCAAACCACCTTTTTTTAGGCCTTTAAACACTGATTTTTAGAGTATTTTCAGTGGTAAAAATCAGGTTTTGAAGTCTAAATTTGGAAAGGTTAGCCTCCCCTCCTTGTGTCTTGTTTGTTAGCCTAGTTGGTGCCATGCCTTAGCTTATTTTTCTAGCTTGTAGCTTTATTCCAGTGTGCTTTAGGCTCTATTTTGGACTGTTTTAACTCTATTTGGGGTTGGTTATTGCATTTGAGTCTTGTATTGCATAGTTGTAGTGTAATAGTCCTCACAAGCTTGGTGTTTTAGGCCTTTAGCCACCACTTGTTTGAGTTGATTGCATGTCTTTAATGCTTTTCACACTTAATTTCAGCACTAATCATCTCTACAACCTCCCTCATTTCTTGGCTTTTAATTTTGCTTTGAAAATGGTTTCAAGTCACTTGCTTGCCTAAGTATGAAATTGAGGTTTTCTACTTAATGGTTTAATCCCTTTGGGAGTTCATTACCAATGGTATGATACTTCTTTCATACCTAAAGCAACTTGTTTTTTGAGCCGTCTTTCCATTAGAGGGCTTTAATTCACCCAATGGACTTAATTGGATTAAAGAATGGTTGGTAAAGTAAAATGACTAACTAAAACTTGGATTAAAAATGAGCAAGATAATAACTTGGTGTGTTCAATCGGACGTTAATTGAACACAAGGAAGCTTGGGCCGTTTCATACTTGTTAGTGATTGAAATGATCCAAGTCTCCAAGGTCAATTTCTTCCCTTGATCTTTCATGAAAGGGAGGAGGTTTGTGTCTTGTTTTGCATTTATTGAGCTTGCATCTCTTGAGTCACAAGCCATTATGCAATGAAGTTGCTTGAGTTGGTGGTTTGTGGCTTAAGTTCACCACTCCTTGGACTTACTCATAAAAAGGAGGGGTGAGTTGTGCAAACAATCTGTGAAAATATCGTCTTTTTGCTCTATTTGTCCTCTGTTATAGCAAGATGAACCAGTGCATCAGTGGCTGGCATGCCACTTTCCATGGCCAACAGGTGGCTGGCAGGCCATTTTCATGGCCAGCAGATGGTCGACAATCTTCACCAGTGGCTGACTGGCTACTGATGCAAATCTCAGCAGAGTGTTGGTAAGGTGGAGCAAAATTGTTCTGGTAGTGTTCAATTGTGCAAACAGAGGCTTTCAGGAGCCAAACGATGGTCTTTTCGGGTGGAGATCGAGCATGCACATACACATCCTTTGTTTCTCGGGGTGGAGTAGTTAATTAGCTTAGTTTAGTTACTTAGTTTAAATTATTAGTTGAAATTGTTTTGTAATTATTTAGTTAGTTAGTTAGCTAATTAATTTATTTGTTGTTGTAATAATTAGTTAATTAGTTTAGCTAGTTATTCATTTTGGTTTGTAATAATTAGCTTAATTAGCTTAGCTTAGTTGTCCAATCGGACTCTCCTTCGTGAGAGCAAATGATGTAATAATGTGTGTGTCTTCCAGCCCCACGTCTTTCTCCCTTTTATTTATCTGCTTACGATGGTTAGATTAGGAGCATCACGTTTCAATTAGCATATTCCATGTTTGCATCCATTCATTTGTATTATATGCACCGAGGCTCAGCGCATCATTCTAACTGCATTGTCATTCCAATACTTCATTGAATACGTACTTAGATCGCATGTCTTGAATTGAATCGTATGCCATATAGTAGCCGAGCCTATTAATTGCATCATTTGCATGTATTGCATTAGTCATTTAGCATAGTTAGAAATCATGCATTTTTCTAACTTTATTTTATTTTGGCTCGGAGTACTAGGTGAGTTTTTAATGCTTTAGCATACTTGCATGGGTGTGAGTGATTACCATGACTAGCATGCTTGCCATGAGGCTAAATGCTTACTTGCTATAAACTGCTTGAATGCCTACAGATGAAGGCTTGTTGCTTGAATTGGAATGATTCAATAAATGTACGTTTTTTTTAAGCCCTCTATGTTTAGTGGAAAATTTGCAAATTTTAAGCCCACTTGAGGTGGCAAAATCAAACCCGTTTCGCAAAACAAACATAAAATTGAAATTGTTCCAATTCTTGCAAACTAGTCTATACTTGCTTGTGCGCAGCTAGCCTAATAACCAGGACAAGAGCATATAATGTTGATAAAAATCATATCATGATTAGTAGAGGCCGATCTCTGATCGGGCGAGCGGGGGTGCTCAATTCATGACCTTCCCCTCTCGTACCTAAGTTCTCGAGCCGAGGCAACTTTGGTGATGACGGACACGTGGCCATTAGCACGAGTCATAGGTTTCCTAAATTTCCCCAAAAATAAAATATTTAGGTGGCGACTCTGTATCTGGCAAAGCAGTCAAATTTTGGCATTTTGATTCAAAATCGATTTTCCAAAAAGATTTGTCGGATTTGGACTCTTTGGTGATTATCAATTTCACATTGCGCTTGTGAGATTAGATTCAGAACTGCGAAAATCCGAAATGTAGGGCTTCTTTCGAGCTTCTAAAAGGGGGCACGAAAAAGTCAAGCTATAAATACCGGTGTTGTAGTGCTAGGATTTTTTATGATAGGATGAGGTTTATTAACCAAATTGTTGAATATTTGAATTAGGCAATGTGCTAATAATATATTTTTTGACCAGCAATGTGTTAATAATATTACCATATAGCTCATTGATTGATTACTAGGAATTGATGATGACATCTTTTGGAGTAGGGTTATTATCTAAAAACTTGTTTGGCTAGAGAGAGTTTATTAGGAAATGGAAGTCAGAAATCCAATAAGATTACTTGTAGTAGGCAAACCATGGGTGGCTTAGTAAACCCTACTTAGTTTTCAAATTGAGAGTTTAAATGCAGGGTTAAGTGGAGTACTGAGTTTATTGTGGAAGTACTGGAATATGTAGTATTGGACACCTTCCTAAACCTGTAGAAAAAGACCACAACAGCCTCCCTCATAGGACCACCATATCCAACTATAATGAAGTAGGTAGATTCCTTGTTTTGGAATTTACTGGAAAAGATGATGAAGTTTTGAGGAAATCAGTGGATCTTGAAGTAAATGATAATCACTTCCAGATGGTTGATGCCGGGGACCTTTTGAACTCAGCTTTTGTGAGTTCATCATAAGGTATAGTCAATGAGGTATTTAGGGAATTATTTATTTTTTATTTAATCTTTGGGGTTCTTTTTTTGAAGTGGAAATTTGGTAGATCTTTGATGGGTTGGGTTATCCTCTACTGTGGTCAAAATTTTTGGTTTTATCTCTTTTTTTTTATTTTTTCACCATTGTTCTTGTATACAAACTTCAAAATAGATATAGAACAATATCTGATAATTTAACCACTTCAATTTCCAGATTGCCAGAGAGTACTAAATCATAACCCTATTTCAAACAAACCCATATATGCTCTTCCCGATATGGTGTTAGTTTTAAATCCACCTTGTATAACTCTTTATTTTGTTCTTAATCTTTGCATGCTTTTATTCTTTATTTTAGCCTGCTTTTATTAGTTGAAGTTCTTTTCTTGAGAAGGGTTTATTCTTGATAAAAGTCCCAGAATTTATGCACAAACACTTGATTAGAAAAATCATATAGCTATATGATTTTTTTTTTGTTATAAAAAATTTAATTTAAATAATTGTTCAACATGTAGGGATTGCTAAATTTTCCAAATTTGATCAAATTTGATTCTAATAAAAAAGGTTTGGGAGAGGATTGATAGCGTATGGTAAAATATAGTGATAGATAGATTCTTTATCTATTGGCATATGTGAAGAAATAAAAACGCACAAGTTCACATGTTTTTTATGTGCATATAAGTTCTCTATACGATTTTTTTATTTTTTTAAAAAAAAACAATCTCTATAAGATAAGAATTTTCTTAAAGTTGTGTTTAGTTCATGAACTTAAGTGGAGATTTAGAAAGTAAAAGAGAAAAAGTATGTGAAAGGTGTATGAAATATAATTATATTTCATTTACATTTTATTTATTTATTTATTTATTTTAAATCCATACCTAAATTCATGAATCAAACATAGAATAAATTGATTATATCATGGTTTTTGAGTTCAAAGTATACTCTCATATGCAATGCTTTCAAGCCATTCAACAAAGTTAAGTAGTGTCTCAGACAATACCATTTTTTTTAATTTAGAATTTTTTTTATTTTTTATTTTTTTGTTGATTTAGACTTAGAAATATTTAATCTCTTAAGTTACATTTTAAACAATTTCCTCATAACATACAATTCATGGTTATGAATTAGCTAAACAAAGATAGGAACACAGGCTAGATAATACATTGCATATTCTATTATTAAGGAAGTCAATAATAATCAAAATTAAATTATTACATGGCTAATAATAAAGGCAATCTAGTTGTACCACAAAACAAAAGGCTATAATAGCACAAATCAACTTAGCCAACGAAAAGACACACTAATACAAACCCAACAATGCCACAAAAAGACACTAATACAAACCTAGCAATACCACAAAATAGAAAACAAATTATTCAAGTTCGGACAATAGTTTTTTGTTTTTTGTTTATTATGGTTTTTGTTTTGTTTTTGTTTTTGTTTTGTTCGTTCAGACAATAGTTAGAATGAATTCATAACAATTAAATAGTTTTTCCATAAATAAAAACACCTTGTAACCTTGGTTTTTGCATGAATAGGGCCGCTATCTACTTCTCTAACTCCTTGATCTTCAGAGAAGTTGAGTAGATCCTCCCACCTTCTATTTATCAAGAACAACATACCTAGCAAAACATTTGCAATCAAATTTTGAAAACAAATACATGCTAATTAAAAGCAACTACATTAAATGTGCTTCATGCGAAGGATCTTTCGTTGTACCTCTATCATAGGATATGTCTCTCTTGCTCTCATTTTGTCGTGGTCGGGAGTGAATTTGGGATGGCGAGACATGAGAGAGTAGGACAGATAATTCGATTTCATATTTCCTAAACTAGGCAAGACATACGTATTTATTACCTAGTTGGTAACAGAGGTTCGTCTAGCAAGAAATTATTCAATACTCTTGGATCAAGTCTAGGTGGAGCAAGTCCATCTAACATGCAACATGCATGTCACAACAACATATGTTGTTTCTTAGGTCATTTTGTCAACAAATTACAAATCATAGATGCCAAATACAAAACTAAATATGATTTCATGTAAGAGCTAGATATATATACAACGTTAATCCTGGAGTTTTTAACTTAATACACGTCTACTATCTTCATTTTCTCTCTCTCTCTTAGGTTTACACACTATTTTTTAAAATTTTATTTCATACTTATCAATTAAACTACTTATTAGCTCAAATATACCTAATTTTATAACCTAATTTCCAATTTAATTACATCTTTAAATATGCATACATACATATACACTATTTATATATATAGGAATTCAAGATTGGGGAAATGATAAGTTGTCATACCACCCTAATTCTTTTCCCCCAAAAAAAACAACTTGTTTACGCTCTTTGTGGATAACTTGCCTGAATCAATGAATCCAAGAAAAATGCATGATATGTTCATCAAGTTCGGTGTTGTAAAGGGTGTGTTCATACCAAACAAGAGGAGAAAATCATCAAATACACGATTTGGGTTTGTCAGGTACAACTGTTCTATAACAACAAGAGTGGCAGAACAGAAGGTGAATGGCTTGTGGGTGGATGATAAAAATTGTAGAGTATGGCACTGGAGTGGAGGAAAGGAAGAGTTTGAAATCGTTACCAGCAAGACAACCAGAGATGAGCAAGCCAGCAACTTTGGCTACCAAAATATATGGAATCAAGGCACTGATAGAAGGTTGTTTCCAGAGGTTATCAAAGGATCAGAACCAAGGTGCACATCAAAGATAATTATTAGGGTATAAGAGTTAGGGAATGGATGGCTGTTTGAGAGCATGATTCTGCGACTCAAACCAAATTACGCTATTTTAGGGGTGAAAAAGGAACTCAAAAGAAGAGGTATGCTAAATGTGCTAGTGCAAAAAGGAGGTGGACGTGATGCAATCCTAACTTTTAACTCAATGGACGAGTTGTTGAGTAAAAAGTCTTCCGTCATAGAATGGTTTCATGAATGGTGTGAGTACATCACGAAGTGGAGATCAGGTATGCATCTTTAGCAGGAGAGGCATGTTTGGATTAGCTGCTATGGGGTGCCTCTTAACTTATGGAACTCAGATAGCTTCAGAAAGATTGGAAAGATGTGGGGAGGAGCTGGTCTTCTTTGATGGTGATGTCTGCACACCTAAATCTTTTCAGTGTGGAAGGTTCAAAATA
The DNA here is from genome assembly GCA_036172215.1 of Camellia granthamiana. Lineage (NCBI taxonomy): Eukaryota > Viridiplantae > Streptophyta > Magnoliopsida > Ericales > Theaceae > Camellia > Camellia granthamiana. Next base: position 1,006,919 of record JAXFYN010000052.1, on the reverse strand, counting down.
GTCACAAGTGTTATGGATCCGATAAGTACAAGCCTGAATCTAGAGTGCAAAGGAAGAGTCTATCCCATTAGAGTTTTTAAGGAACAAAACACAGAGGTTGTCACCACTAGTTGCAAAGGAATTACTACCATCGAGGCTAAAGAAGATGGATGTTCCAAAATCCATGGTATACTCAAACCCATTGAAGATACTAGCTTGGAGAAAGACGATGACGACAAAGAAGATGAAGTGGTGGAAAATGGGGCCACGTCACCTAGGTTCAAAGGAAGAGATGATCTAGCAATTGGTGGTAGTTGGAGCCATGCTTCAGCAGTGGATGAAACTCAAGATTGCGTGGGAAATTCAAATGAAGAGGGCACATGCATGGTGGAGTCATCATTGCCAGAGGAAAGACTGTAACAGATGCATGGATGTAATCATGACAATCAAAAAGGTGTAGAGGCTCCTTTTGCAGGAAACAATCATGATGCCCAAGTTGGTGAGGTAGCTCCTACTATAGATGGTTAGCTACTTACTCCAGACTTTATCAAGAGCCTAAGTGAAATACTGAAGGTAGGACCTGGCATTAATTTGAAGGTAACTCTTGGTCTTGATCAACCTGGGTTGTAACCCAATGACACCATTTCTGGTCTGTAGCCCATTGGGCCAACTAGTAAGGATTTACAGCCCTTAGGCCATTTGGAGTTGGTCTCAATCACACTCCTACATCTGAAGTTAATGTTTCTGCCAACCCATCCTTTTTAGGTTCTACTAGTAACCGTATAAGAAAAGGCAAAAAGAAAGGCATTAGAAATAAGGGACTCAAAAACCCTTTGTTCCTGGGTAGGTTTACTGGTATTGCAAGAAGATTTGGGCAGAAAGGTGCAGGGTCAAGCAAAGGAATATTTAAAGGCTCAATGTCAAGACCCACTGCTGTCCCTAATTCAAAACAACATGCAGGTATAAAGTAGCCTCCTTATGGAAATGATTTACTACAAGAGGCTCAAGCAACATTGCAGCTGGGGAATAGTTTGGGTATTAACTACAAGGGGCAGGAATCCGAGATTCTCAAAAAATTAACACTCATGGAAGAGAAGGATAAGGAGAGATTGGGAAGAGGGAATAGTATAGTGGAGTAATCAGCTCCGAATGGGTGAATAGAGTGACTTATCTGTTTTTACGAAGACAATTAGTTGGAATATCCGAGGGGCAGGCAAGCTAGAAAAGAGGAGAAAAATTAAGAAACTATTGCTAGATAGGAAAATTGATATGACTCTGCTTCAAGAAACAAAAAGATCAAGCATCACCAGCTTGATTGTCAAAAGTGTGTGGCCTAGGGATCGGATGGAGTTCATATCTGTGGATGCAGATGGATTGGTAGGAGGTCTTCTATGTGTCTGGGATCCTGATATCTTCCGACTATCAAATTGCTGTAGTAATAGGCATTTCATTATACTCTCAGGTAAACTTCACAACTCCTTTGATTGTGTAATTGTAAAAATTCATGCTCCCAATGATGTTACAAGCAAAGGGAGATTATGGGAGACCTTGCTCAAGCTGAAAGACTCTTTCCCAAAACCCTGGTGTCTTGGTGGTGACTTCATGAGATTAGGAATTTAGAGGAAAGAGTAGGTACATCAAGAAAGGATAGGGTCATGCAAGAGTTCAATGATTTCATAGATAGATGTGAGGTGGTAGATGTGCAACTGCTAGGCAAAAAATATGCATGTTGCAATGCTTTTGATGGAAATAAATGTAGTTGAATAGACAGGTTTCTTCTTAATCCTAAGTGGTTGGAAATGTTTAAGTTCAAACTTTGGGGGCTTCCTAGAATAGCATCTGATCACTGCCTTATTGTTCTCATGGAGGATGAGAGGGATTAGGAACCTAAACCCTTCAAGTTTTTGAATGCTTGGCTCTGGCAGCCTAACTTTGCACCATTAGTGAAAACAACTTGGAGGGAATCACAGTGGGTTGGAACTGCTAGTTTTATTCTGCAGAGGAAGTTGCATCGTCTAAAGTTGGCATTAAAAAAATGGAATAGAGAAGTTTATGGGAATGTTGCACTCAAATTACAAGTTTCTGAGCATGAACTTAATGGTCTTGATTTGAGAGATGAATCCAGGCCTCTGGATGAGGGTGAATTGAAGCTGAAAAGAGAGACAAGGGATGAAATGTGGAGGTTGAGTAGGAAGTTGGAATGGGAATGGCTACAAAAATCTAGACTGGACTGGAATCTGAAAGGTGATAGAAACACAAGATACTTTCAAGTAATGGCTAGTAGTAGACAAAATAGAAATACCCTTAATTCCATCACAGTAGGGGCTGAAATGTTTGAGGAGCCAAATCAAGTAAAGAATGAGGTGTGGACGCATTTTTCAAATCACTTCACAGAAGATTGGAGAATTAGACCTGTGCTTGTTGGGGATTTCAAGAGTGCAAGGTCTAGTGATTCATTCCATATGCTTGAAGTTGAGTTTTCTGAAATGGGGATCTGGGCTGCTATTAGAGAGTGCAATGAGAACAAAGCCCTAGGGCCAAATGGGTTCAACCTGATGTTTTTTCAAAAGAATTGGGAGGTTATTAAGGAGAAGATGCTCAACTTTATGAAAGAATTCCATATTAGTGGTCGTTTGGTTACAAGATTAAACAGTACTTTCATCACCCTCATTCCAAAGAAAGTGAAAGTTGTCAACCTTAAGGAGTTTAGGCCCATAAGCCTGCTTGGGTTAGTTTATAAGCTACTCTCCAAAGTCCTTGTTACTAGACTTAAAAAAGTCATGCACATGGTAATTGGTGATTCCCAATCAGTTTTTATGGGAGGGAGAAATATACTTGATGGCATTTTGATTTCAAATGAAGTTGTTGATGGATGCACTAGATCCAAGAAAAAAAGGCTTTTGCTTAAATTAGATTTTGAAAAGGCATTTTACTCCATCAACTGGGATTTCCTATTTTCTATGTTAACAAACTTTAGGTTCGGAACCAAATGGATCTCCTGGATTAAGGAGTGTGTCTCTACTGTAAGGCTCTCAATACTTGTTAATGGTTCACCAACCAAGGAGTTTAGTCCCCAGAAAGGTATTAGGCAAGATGATCCCCTCTCACCGTTTTTATTTATTCTGGTGGCAGAAGCCCTAAACATACTCCTGCAGAGAGCTAGAGAGTCAAGACTGCGAAAAGGGGTGATTATTAGGGACAACCAAGTTGTGCTTTCTTATTTACAATTTGCAGATGACTCTCTATTGTTCTGTCAAGCTGAGGTTTCAAAAGTGCTTTCCTTAAAAAGGGTTCTCAAGTGTTTTGAACTAGCTTCAGGCCTTAAAATCAACTACCACAAGAGTGTACTTTGTGGGATTGGCACTACTAATTCTTCCCTCCATGAGTTTGCCTCCTTACTGAATTGCAAGACTCAAAAGCTTCCGCTTAATTATCTAGGTCTACCATTGGGTGCTAGTCTAAGGAGAAAAAAGACATGGAAACCTGTTATTGATAAACTTAAATTAAGGCTTACTGTAACGCCCCAAAATTTTCTAACGAAATTTAGGTACATCAACCAACGTTCATTAAAAATATAATAGCAATTCTCCAACTTTTACATCATTGATCATGAAAGTTTGTACAAAATAGTCCCACATGCGAATTATACATTCAATGACATTAAATACATGAATCTATAGCATGTAGAACATCAAATCCAAAAATAAATAAAAATGCCCTCAAGGGCTTACACATTCCAAGGCTTAAGCCTGTTTTCACAAAAGATGGTTTTTCGAAACCATACATGAATAGCCCTTGGCTTACAAAAATACAATCACAGCAAAACAGAGCCTTGTACTCTAGATACATACATCCACGCCTTAGATTGGCGGGTTCACCACATCCTTTTCTGCACCAAAATCCCATATGGGTGAGCATAAAACCCAGTAAAAATTTCTCAACAAAGTATATATATTTTATACAAGTCCCGCAATATGATATGCACATGCCATGCTATGCTTTTAGAGGAAAAATCACACTTTTACATCTTTTGAAAATCACCGTGCTCAATGATAACTTGAAAACCTCAACAATTCAAAATTTACAATTTAATTCAAAGGGGCGGTAAATACGACTCAGATAATCCTTAGGTTGGTGTCTGCAAAGAGGCATAACTAGCACTACCAAAACCCCACTTTACCGGTTGCTAACCGGAAGGGAAGTGGTACCTCCTCTGCTCGTGTTTTCAGTCTTTCACCCTGGACATTCAAGCCAACTTAATCGATTTCATCTACACCTCCTATTCGGACTTACCAATGTATTTACCCCAAACAAATGCATAAAATTCATTCGCAAACTTACCTTTCTCAATGTAAAAGTTTCCCAAGCTCAAATTTAAAATGTGAAATAATCAATTGAATGAATATGCAATGCAATAAATATCATCACTACATAACATTTCTCCATCTTCAAATATCTCAACTATAATTCATCATAATCAAAATTTCCACTCCTCTTTCAATACTATCTTGCATGATAACCACATTTTTATTTAAATCCATCAACAAATGAACACATTTCACATTTCATGCTAATCCAACAATTTGTTACTTCATGACTTTGTCTACAATTTCGACTATAAATTTTCGTCTCCATATTTCACATATTCCACGAAATTGGTCATTTTCACAAATATCAAAAGTTATTTTCTATTTCATTCTTTCATTGTGACATATCAACAATTGACTAATTCCATAGACTCTTAACCCATTTCAACAAATCATAAATTCTAGGTTTTTGGCTAAAAAAAAGTATCTCTTCACCTTTTAGAAGGAAACTCACACAAAACATTTTTTCTCACACCAAGAAGTTGAAACCCTCAAGGATTAACTTACAAAAGTTGAGATTTAAACACACTTTTGAAAATACTATCATTCTTGAGCCAAAAATGAAAACTTTCTTAATATTATCAAGAAAACTCCAAAATCAACATCAACCTTGCAAAAACATATATATAACTCAAAGAAGTCCCTACCTCAATCTTGTTGAAAGAAAATAGATGAAAGCCCTAAATTTTGACGGTGCGAAGAGTTTTCCAACTTTTATCAAGAGACAAGGGTCAAAATGCTTATGGATTTGGATAAATCAAAGATTTAGTGAGTCTTGATGTAGGAAATGTAGAGAAGAGGAGGAGAAAAGGGTTTTTAGAGAGAGAGAGAGAGGTGTATAAAATGATATACACTCAGCCCAAGGAAAGAAGAAAAAGCAAATTTTTGGACTCAACATCTCCTGCACGTGTGGCACTCACTCCCGCACATGCGGCCTTCATCCCCGCACGTGCGGCCCTTTCCTCCGTACTTCCACTCCCGTACCTGCATATATTGCAGTGTGCTCTTCAACCCTCCCATGTTTTCTGCACGTGCAGCCTCACCTCCCGCACGTACGGCCCAAGGCCCCGCACGTGCGGCCCTGGTCCTCCAACCCAAAATTTCTTCAGCTCAACCCCAAACACTTTGGACTGACCCTGCACCCTCCGAAACGAGTGAAACTCAACACCGGAGTAAATAAGAACAAGAATTTTGAGAAAAACTTCCGAACACAACAAACCCAAACAGCTAACAAGGTTCCACGTTAAACTCGTCACTCTAACGAGGGCAACCCAACATGCACAAAGAAAAATAAGACGAGTGACGCACCCAGTCGGCACAACCTCCCCACCATAGGAAATTTCATCCCCGAAATTAAACCAACTACTCAAGCAAAAGAGTTTTTAGCAATCACAACCATGCTATTACAATTTCAAATCACAAAATAGATTCTCAACCAACATTTACTATTACCATTATGACTACCTCAATAACAATAACTGCTTGTAGTAAGTACAAGAAATGGAGCTTTTTAGCAAAATATCAATCCACCACAACTTCATGCTTAGAATACAATACATATAACAACATGCGATTAACAACTTTGATACATTTCCCTCTAACACTAGGGAATATTACAATTTAAAACAACTAAGCATTTTCAAACAAATCTAGATACTTGGAGCGGACCTTCGCCTCCCGTTCCCATATGGCTTCTTCAAACCTATGTTGTCTCCACAACACCTTTACCAACGGTATAGTTTTATCCCATAGCACTTGCTTCCGGGTATCGAGTATTTGAACCGGTCGCTCCTCGTAAGAGGCATCCTCATCTACCTCCAATTCAACCCAATCTAGTACATGAGAAGGGCCGGGTTCACACTTCCTAAGCATGGATACGTGAAACACGTTGTGAACTCCTGAAAGTTGTGGCGGTAACGCTAACCAGTATGCCACTTCCTCGATTCTCTACAATATCTCGAAAGGCCCAATAAACCTCGGAGACAATTTACCACTCTTTCCAAATCTCATCAAACCCCATCTTGGTGAGATTTTAAGAAACACATGGCCACCAACTTCGAAACATAAAGGTCGTCTCTGCTTATCGGCATTTCTCTTTTGTCCGCTTTGGGCCCGTAGCTAACCTCTTCCGAATGAGGGTAACTTTCTCGGTTGTCTCCCTAACAATTTATGGGCCCAACAACGGTGCATCACCCACCTCGGCCCAACAAACCGGTGATCTACAAGGTCGGCCATACAAGGCCTCAAATGGTGCCATCTCGATGCTAGCTTGATAACTATTATTATAGGCAAACTTAATCAATGGCAGGTGCCTCTCCCAAGACCCCTTGAAATTAAGGACGCAAGCTCTAAGCATATCCTCCAAGATCTAAATGGTACATTCCGATTGCCCATCGGTTTGAGGATGATAAGCGGTGCTAAAGGTCAACTTAGTTCCCAACGCCTGTTGAAGGCTTTGCCACAACCAGACGGTAAAACGAGGGTCTCTATCCGATACAATGGTTACAGGAACCCCATGAAGTCGAACTATCTCTCTAATGTACAACTTTGCCAAGTGTTCAACTGAGTCACCGGTGGGCATCGGAATGAAATGCGTAGACTTAGTCAACCTATCAACAATCACCCAAATGGCATCATTGCCCCGCTGTGTTCTAGGAAGCCCAACTACAAAATCCATGGTAAAGTGCTCCCACTTCCACTCGGCTATCAGTAAGGGTTATAACAAACCCGCTGGTCTTTGATGTTCGGCCTTTACTTGTTGAGAAGTAAGGCACTTCAATACAAATAAAGCGACATCCCACTTCATACCTCTCCACCAAAACTCATGACTAAGATTATGATACATTTTGGTGCCTCCCGAATGTACCGCAAGGCATGAGTAATGGAACTCTCAAAGTATGTCCTCTCTACAAGATTCTGGTACAAACAAACGATCTAGATAACGTACACTCAGATCCAAGTGAATGTTCAAGCCCTTCTCTTCCTCCCTATTGGAAATTCTATCTCGGATTGACTCCACTTCACGGTCTCCTTGTTGCGCCTCTATGACCTTACTAATCAAGATAGGCTGAGTACTCAAGGTAAGCAAGGTTGCACCATCACTGGACTCACCCAAGTGCAAATCAAACTTGCCGATAATGCCTAACATAACCCATTCCCGAATGGCTACACTTGCCAAACTACTCACAGATTTCTGACTCAAAGCATTGGCCACTACATTGGCCTTCCCCGGATGATAGTGTAACTCGAAGTCATAATCCTCCATAAATTCCATCCACCTCCGTTGGCGTAAATTCAAGTCTTTTTGGGAAAATAGATACTTTAGGCTCTTATGATCGAAGAAAACTTCAAACTTCTCGCCATAGAAATAATGCCTCCAAATTTTCAAGGCAAAAATCACCGCCGTTAATTCCAAATCATGGGTGGGGTAATTCTTCTCATGAGTTTTCAATTGCCGTGAACCATAAGCCACAACCTTTTCCCCTTGCATCAAGACACAACCAAGCCCATCCCGAGACGCATCACAATAAATGATGTAACCCAAGCCTCTTTCCGAAATTCTCAAGACCGATGTGGTTGTCAATCTCGTCTTAAGTTCTTGGAATGACTTTTCACAAGCTGCACTCCACACAAATTTGACACCCTTTCTAGTCAACCTAGTCAAATGCGCGGCTAGTCTAGAGAAGTCCCTTACAAAACGTCGATAATACCCCGCTAATCCTAAGAAACTTCGAATCTCAAAAACATTTTTGGGTTGTCCCCAATCCTGTACCGCATCTATCTTTGAGGAATCTACAGTTACTCCCTCTCTCGACACCACATGCCCCAAAAACTTCACCTCGATTAACCAAAACTCGCATTTCTCAAATTTGGCATACAACCGGTGCTCTCTAAGCAAATCAAGCACTACCCACAAGTGAGCCTCGTGTTCCTCAGAGGTTGAATAAATTAAGATGTCGTTCACAAAGATGACCACGAAACAATCCAAGTATTCTCGAAAAATCTAGTTCATCAAATCCATAAAGGAACCAAGTGCATTGGACAACCCAAAAGGCATCACAAGGAATTCGTAATGGCCATAATGCGTACGAAAGGCCGTTTTCTAGATGTCCTCCTCCCGGACTCTCAACTGATGGTAACCCGACCTCAAATCTATCTTCGAGAAGTAACGGGATCCTCTACGTTGGTCAAACAAATCATCTATTCTGGGTAGAGGGTACTTATTCTTAACGGTAACCTGGTTCAACTTGCGGTAATCAATACACAACCGCAATGACCCATCCTTCTTCTTTGCAAAGAGAGTCAACACTCCCCAAGGTGATGTGCTAGGGCGAATGAAGCCCTTGTTTAAAAGCTCTTGGAGTTGAATCTTCAACTCATGTAATTCGGCGGGTGCAAATCTATATGGTGCCATGAAAATCGGTGTCGTGCCAGGCACTAAGTCAATGGAGAACTCGATCTCCCGGTGGGGTGGCAAACTAGTAAGATACTCAGGAAAAACGTCTGGGTATTCACAAACTACTTTTCGCAACTCAACACGAGTCCCGTCACTCTCACTATCCAAGAGAGTTGCAAGAAAGCCACTAAGCTTGCTCCTACTACGAGGATCAAAAACTGGCGACAAGACTCTATCAACCCGGTCCCCTAGAGAATAGAAACAATCACCACCCGAGATGCACATTGTAACTCTCTGACTATAACAATCAATCACAGCTCGGTACAAAGACAACCAATCCACGGCTAGAATAACGTCGAAACTCGACATGTCTAGAATCACAAAAGAAAATGGAAGTCGACGCCCGACAACCTCTACCTCACAACCACGATATCCCTGATCTAAATCAACTATACCCCTAACTGGTGACTCTACTCTGAGCAGAGACGATAACCATGCCACCTCTAACCCCAATGCAGATCCAAATGCAGTAGATATGAATGAATGAAACGCAACCATATCTATCAACACATTAGCCAAAAAATTACACACAACAAAAATGCCTCTCACAACTGAGGATCTTGGCAACTGCTTTGGCGTGGTAACAGTATACATGCGCCCCTGTGGCCTCTGATCAACCTGCTCATCTCTCGGAGCAGAGGCCTGTTCCACTAAGTGAGCCGAAGTGGCTCCCTAATTAGCTCACAAAGTCTGAACTGAGTGAGCCTGCTGGTGGATCTGAGTCTGCCTCGACCCTGATGCGCCAGATGCACCTCCCAATTGTGGGCAAACCCTCTTCATGTGCCTCGGCTGACCACACTGATAGCAAGTAAGTCCTTGCCCTCTACTTTGAGACAGACTCTAGGATCGATTAGGTGGTGGTGGTGGCAACATCTGCTATCCTCTTTCCTTCTACGGGCATGTAAAGGCCTTGTGACCCGGTTGGCTAGACTTAAAACATGAAAAACCACTCGGTGCACTCTTCCCCGAGCCCGCACTAAGTAAAGGAAAGGTGGATCTAGACTGCTGCGGTTGGGACTAAGATGAAAAGGTGTTCCTGCTCTTCTTGTTGGGTCTATAGTCCCCCTATGACACTTGACCCTGTGACCTCGAACCCTGAAGTCTCTCCTCCTCAGCCTCCACGGTAATCTCTACATGTGTCGCCGCCTTCACAAGACAGTCATAGTTCCGGATCATATTCCCGGCAACCTTGAACAAGATCTTGGTTCTCAACCTCTTTTCAACCTCTATGCAACGGAGTTCCTCCGTTGCCACCAACTCCTGTGCAAACCGGGACAAACTAGTAAAGGACGCCTCGAACTCGACCGCGAACATATTAAGCTGCTTGAGGTCTTGAAATTCTTGCCTCAACCTCTCCCTAGCAGTGGGAGGTAGGTACTTATCTTGGAAAGCAACCACAAAAGCATCCCATGTTGGCTCTACCCGGCCCTTGGCGTACTTCCACCATTGGCCCGTGTCCCCCTTGAGATAGTAACTTGCTAGAGTCACCCTTGGCTCGCTATCCTCAATGTGAAGCATCTCGAATGTCTTCACTGTTTGCTCGAGCACTCATCTGCTTTCTTGGGCTTGCGGCCACTGTGGAACTCATCTGGTTTGGCCCGCAAAAACTCCCTAGTGAGGAAGCTCGCCCTTGTTTCTACGGCATTCTCTCGGGCTTGGTTCTCCGCCCTCAATATGTTCATTGACTCCCTCAAGGCCCCCGCCATTTCTTGGGCTAGGGCCCCCATTGCAGTTTGACCCGCTTGCCCCACTTACTTGGTCACATTAGCTTGGCCCGCTTGTCCTGCCGCATTAGCTTGGCCGAACTCCTCCTCTTGCACCGGAACCCCATGGACCGGTACTTCATGCACACCGCGGCGAGCCCTACCACGCCTCCCGCCTCTACCACCATGGGTCTGACCTCTTCCTGACATCCTAATTAAGGAACAAGGTGAACAATTTAGCACATAATCCCAAATGTGCTCGAAACTTGCCTCACACATTTGAACACACAATTCTATATATTTCTCTACCATACAAACAATTCAATTTCACTCCACATAAGCACTTAGTCACATAAGCACATACGTATTATTCTTTTGTGATGAAATTTGTCCCACGAAAAACCAAGAATTCTTAGTAGAATGAGTATTGATCAAGTACCCTTCTAATAAGACCTCAAGGAATTTAACAGGCGCAAACAACGTCCTAAAAGTCCAATCCCATACACATCTAGTCATATAAGCATGTTATCACATAGTCACAAAATAAAAAACATCTCCTAATCATGCGAAATGAACCCATTCTGTAAAAGCAACCATTCCCCGTGAGCTCCAAGTATTCAAACCCGGTAGCTCTGATACCAAGTGGTAACGCCCCAAAATTTTCTAACGAAATTTAGGTACATCAACCAACGTTCATTAAAAAGATAATAGTAATTCTCCAACCTTTACATCATTGATCATGAAAGTTTGTACAAAATAGTCCCACATGCGAATTATACATTCAATGATATTAAATACATGAATCTATAGCATGTAGAACATCAAATCCAAAAATGAATAAAAATGCCCTCAAGGGCTTACACATTCCAAGGTTAAAGCCCAGTTTCACAAAATATGGTTTCTCGAACCCATACATGAATAGCCCTTGGCTTACAAAAATACAATCACAACAAAACAGAGCCTTGTACTCTAGATACATACATCCACGCCCTAGATTGGCGGGTTCACCACATCCTTTCCTGTACCAAAATCCCATAAAGGTGAGCATAAAGCCCAGTAAATTTTTTTTAACAAAGTATATACATTTTATACAAGTCTCACAATATGATATGCACATGCCATGCTATGCTTTTAGAGGGCAAATCACACTTTTACATCTTTTGAAAATCACCGTGCTCAATGATAACTTGAAAACCTCAACAATTCAAAATTTACAATTTAATTCAAAGGGGCGGTAAATACGACTCAGATAATCCCTAGGTTGGTGTCTGCAAATAGGCATAACTAGCATTACCAAAACCCCACTTTACCGGTTGCTAACCGGAAGGGAAGTCGTACCTCCTCCGCGCGTGTTTTCGGTCTTTTACCCCGGACACTTAAGCCAACTTAATCAATTTCATCTACACCTCCTATCCAGACTTACCAACGTATTTACCCCAAACAAATCCATAAAATTCATTCTCAAACTTACCTTTCTCAATACAAAATTTTCCCAAGCTCAAATTTAAAATGTGAAATAATCAATTGAATAAATATGCAATGCAATAAATATCATCACTACATAACATTTCTCCATCTTCAAATATATCAACGATAATTCATCATAATCAAAATTTCCACTCCTCTTTCAATACTATCTTGCATGATAACCACATTTTCATTTAAATCCATCAACAAATGAACACATTTCACATTTTATGCTAATCCAACAATTTGTTACTTCATGACTTTGTCTACAATTTCGACTATAAATTTCCATCTCCATATTTCACATATTCCATGAAATTGGTCATTTTCACAAATAGCAAAAGATATTTTCTATTTCATTCTTTCATTGTGACATATCAACAATTGACTAATTTCATAGACTCTTAACCCATTTCAACAAATCATAAATTCTAGGTTTTTGGCTAAAAAAAAAAGAACCTTTTCACCTTTTAGAAGGAAACTCACACAAAACATCTTTTCTCACACCCAGAAGTTGAAACCCTTAAGGATTAACTTAGAAAAGTTGAGATTTAAACCCACTTTTGAAAATACTATCATTCTTGAGCCAAAAATGAAAACTTTCTTAATATCATCAAGAAAACTCCAAAATCAACATCAATCTTGCAAAAACATATATATAAGTCAAAGAAGTCCCTACCTCAATCTTGTTGAAAGAAAATAGATAAAAGCCCTAAATTTTGACGGTATTGAAATCCGATCTCCACCGCACACAACGAAGCCCTCGAAGAGTTTTCCAACTTTTATGAAGAGACAAGGGTCAAAATGTTTATGGATTTAGAGAAATCAATGATTTAGTGAGTCTTGATGTAGGAAATGTAGAGAGAAGGAGGAGAAAAGGGTTTTTAGAGAGAGAGAGAGAGGTGCATAAAATGATATACACTCAGCCCAAGGAAAGAAGAAAAAGCAAATTTTCAGACTCAGCATCTCCCGCACGTGCAGCACTCACTCCCGCACATGTGGAGCGTGCCTCCCGCACGTGCAGCCTTCATCCCTGCACGTGCGGCCCTTTCCTCCGCACTTCCACTCTCGCACCTACATATATTGTAGTGTGCTCTTCAACCCTCCCATGTTTTCTGCACGTGCAGCCCCACCTCCCGCACGTGCGGCCCTTTTCCCGCACGTGCAGCCCAAGGCCCCGCATGTGCGGCCCTGGTCCTCCAACCCAAAATTTCCTCGGCTCAACCCCAGACACTCCGGACCAACCCCGCACCCTCCGAAACAAGTGAAACTCAACATCGGACCAAACAAGAACAATAATTTTGAGAAAAACTTCCAAACACAACAAACCCAAACGGTTAACAAGGTTCCAAGTTAAACCCGTCACTCTAACAAGGGCAACCTAACACGCACAAAGAAAAATAAGACGGGTGATGTACCCGGTCGTCACACTTACTGGTTGGAAAAGGAGATTCCTATTGTTTGCAGGTAGACTAACTTTGATCAAAGCAATCCTATCCAATTTACCAGTGTATTTCTTGTCTCTGTTCAGGGTACCTGAAGGAATAGCAAAAGAGATAGATCAAATTCAAGCAGCATTCTTATAGGGTGGCCCAGATTTGAAGAGAAAAATCCATCTAGTCTAATGGGTAGAGGTAACTATGAGTATTAAGCATGGCGGTCTAGATATAAGAAGAATTAGAGATGTGAATGTCTGCTTGCTCCTCAAATGGTGGTAGAGGTTTGCCACTGAACATGATTCACTATGGAAGAGAGTTCTCTGTAGTAAATATAGATTTCAAAGAGAGGAATGGTTACCTACCCTAAGCCCTGGTATCATTATCTCACGGATTTGGAGTGACATTCTAGCAGCAGTTGAGCATAAAGAAAATCTTTTATTGTTCTATGTAACTAACCTACAATTAAGAGTAGGTAATGGTTGCAGAATGAGATTTTGGCATGATAAATGGTGTGAGGTCTTTACCTCAAAGAGGAGTTCCCAACATTATTTCGGTTGTCTAATGAGAAAGAGAGCTCTCTTAAGGACCTAGTAGTCAACACAGCCTCCTCACAAAACTAGCTACTCAATTTTAGAAGAACCTTATTTGAATGGAAAAATGAGGAACTTCTTAGACTCATTGAAATCTTGCAAGAAGCTCCTGTTCTGAATCTAGCAGTCAAGGATAGTGCAATGTGGTTAGCTCAAGAATCTGGCCAATCCCTTGTATCTGCTTTTTACAAGCATACCAATCTCGATTTTGGTGGTAATGTCAGATACAGTAGTATGGTGTGGATCAAATATCTTCCACCTAAAGGGCAATTCTTTGGATGGCTAGCATGGAAAAATAAGGTAAAAACTTCAGTGTTCTCGCTTAGGCTGGGAATTTTGGATCAGAATGCTTCTACCTTATGTATTTTTTGTAAAGCTCATCATGAAACATCTAAACATGTGCTTATCCTGTACCCTTGGTGTGGAGAATTTGGTCTGGTCTATTGTAGTGGTGGGAGGTTATTTGGGTGGTACCTGGATCTGTGCAAGGTTTGTTCGACTGGTGGTCAGGGCACTGCTACAGGTCAATTGAAAGAAGGATTTGGAGTGCAATTCCTCTGGTGGCTCTTTGGTCAATTTGGAAGCACAGAAATGAGTGCCTCTTTCAAGGCTCTCAACCAAAGATGCAAGAATTGCAAGAGCTCATCATCGTAAGAATTGCTATCTAGTATAAAGTTGCAACCAAAGGGACTTCATTCTCGATTGATAACTTCCTTCATAACATTTCACAAATTAGATATTGTTTAGGTGGAAGGAACTAAGAGATCTGTTTTCTGGTGCTTTAAAATTTATTTCCTGTTTTGGTGGAGACTTGTGGGGTGTTTGTAATTTACAATGTCAACCATTTCTCCTAGTGTGCAGCAGCAGCTGTTTATAGTCTGGCACTGGCTCTTGGTGTTTCTTGCTGTGGTTCTTTCTCTTTGGGTTGATCTAGCCTTGTATCTGCTCTGTATCTATGCTGTTTACAGCTCTGTGTGTATGGTGGCTAAGTCTGCTGGTAGTTTACTTTGTTATTGGTTTCTATTTTTTGTTATGCTGTACTGTGGGCTTTGTATCTGGTCTAATATGCTAGTTGTTGGAGTGTGTTGTTGAGGTGTTTGTTTTGTTTCTTTGGTTGATTCCTAACTAACTTTGGGGGTGCTAGCAAATGATAGGATGGGCTCTTTGGTGCCAACCTAGTTGGAATCATTTAGCCCATTATAATGCTTTTGCACTTTCCTCTCTTTATTGGTATTTTTGGTTGGTACCTTGTACTCTTTTATAAAGTTTCTTGTTTGTCGTTCAAAAAAAAAAAAAAAAAAGAAGAAAGATATAGACTTCTGTAGTTCAAATTTGAACTTGACCATCATGTCCAAACCTATGGGTCTACCACAAGTCTCATTTCAATAATTTGAACCATTTATTTTGTGAAGTTATCCATGTATATCATCTAATGAAAAATAAATAAATTGATCCGATATTTGTATCTATGATGACCGGTTTCATTGTACGTCGCTTCATTTATTGTCCTCTTTAGGTTTGCTGTGTTCGAAACCTTTTTCTCAAATTCCGGTCTTTGTTTATTCTGGGTTGAGTGTCACTTGTCTTGGAGAGTGCACGACCGAGTTTGGAGTGTCTAGAATCAAACTAGAAAAATTCTGGGCTGGAGGACCAAGGCCACACGTGCGGGGGTGAGGCCGCACGTGCAGGGAAGTGGGTATTTTTTAGCTTGAACACTGCATAAAAGGCAGGTGCAGAGTGAGGTGTGGGAGGGGGCCACCGCACATGCGGGGATGAAGGCCGCACGTGCGGGAGTAGGGGACGCACGTGCGAGACGCTGGGCAATTCGAAATCTCTTTTTTTTTCTCTCTAGGGCTGTGTGTGTATCACTTTTAGCCCATCTCTCTCTCTCTCTAAAATCATTTCCTCTCCCTTCTCTCTACATTCCATACACCTAAACTCTTCAAACTCTTGATCTCCTTAGATCCATTGCATCTTCAACCCAAGTTCTTTCATCAAAGTTGAAAAGTTCCTCAAGAGCTACATAGTGTACGGTGGAGATTGGATTTTGGCACCATCAATTTCTAGGGTTTCATCTCTTTTCTCCTTCAAAACATGAGGTAGGGAATTACTTACAGTTATATATATGTTTTTGCAAGTTTTGGCTGATCTTTGAGAGTTCTTCTTTGTTTATTTTGAAAATGGGTTTTCGGCTCAAGAAATTGATGGTCTTGTAGAAGAAATTTATCTGTTGTTCTTTTTAAAGGTTCTCTTGAAATGTTGAAACGCATGGGTTTGAGAATGATGTATTTAGTGAGGTTTTGCAAAGAGATGAGGTAATGTTGAGGTTTTTGTGAAAAACCTAGAAATAGGGGTTTTTGGGAAGAAAAAAAAATGTGGAGATTTATGAAATTTTCTTGGAATTAAGTGTAAGTGTGAGTGAGAATTCTATATTGTTGTTGCAAATATGATAACTTCTAGATGTATGAGGATTTGAAGACTATACTTGAATTTATTGTTAAATGCATACACATATGTAGCTACGAATTGGCACATTGTTGAGTTCCATGAATTATGAGAATTGGGATTTGGAAAGGTTGCTACGTGTTGATAGATTTAATTAAACATGTGGCATTTTTGTGAATTAATGTTGAAGGGAGGAAAAAAAATGGGAATTGTGGTTAACATTTGTGTTGCTGTTAAGATACTTAAAGATTGAGAATTGTCATGAAGCATTGTTCATTATTGCATTACATCCTCTTTCAATTTATAATTATACATTTTGAATTGAGTTTGGAATGTTTACATTGAGAAAAGAATATTTTGAAAGGGGAATTATTGAAATACTTTGGGGTAAATACGTTGGTAAGCCCGGATAGGGGGTGTAGGTGAAATTGATTAAGTTAGCCTCAGTGTCCGAGATGAAAGACCGAAAACATGTGCGGAGGAGGTACCACTTCCCTTCCGGTTTGCAACCGGTAAAGTGGGGTTTTTGGTAGTTGTAGTTGAGCCTACTTGCAGACACCAACCTAGGGATTACCTAAGTCGTATTTACCGCCCCATTGAATAAAATTGTAAGTTTCAAAATTGTTGAGATTTCAAGCTTTTGTTGAACATGGTGACTTTTTAAAGGGCATGTAAATGAAATCTTCTTTTAATTGGCATTTGCATTTAATATTGGGAATCTTGCATAACTGTATATGTTTTGTAAGGACTCTCTACTGGGCTTTATGCTCACCTCTATGGGATTTTGGTGCAGGAAAAGATGTGGTAATCCCGCCGAGTTGAGGGCGTGGACACATTTTGGTGAAGAGTAAATAACTCTCTTTTTGTTGTGATTTATTTTGCTAGCCAAGGGCTATAAATGTATGGGTTCGTGAAACCATTTTTGTGTAACCGGGCTTAAGCCTTGGAAATTGTAAGCCCATGAGGGCCATTTATTCTTTTTGCGATTTGATGTTCTATATGCTATAAATTCATGTATTTTTATACCATTGAATGTATAATTCACATGTGGGATTTTTGTACAAACCTTATTGATTAATGGTGTAAAGGTTGGAATTTTGCTATTATTTCTTAATGGACGATGGTTAATGTACCTAATTTGTGTTGAGTTATTTTGGGGCATTACAACTTGGTATCAGAGCTACCGGGTTTGATTACTTGGGGCTCGCGGGAAGTGGTTGTTTTGCCATAGTGAGTTCATTTCACATGATTAGGAAATGTTCTGTTTTTCATGATTATATGATAACATGCTTATGTGACTATATGGGTATGGGATTGGACTTTTGGGATGTTATTTGCGCCTATTAAATTCCTTGAGGTCTTATTACAAGGGTACTTGATCAATACTCGTTCTACTAAGAATTCTTGGTTTTTCGTAGGACAAATTGCATCACAAAAGAATAATCCGTATGTGCTTGTAACATGCCCGCGGGGGACCTCAATGCTACAGTTCGGACTCAATTTGTCACGGTTCTTAATCTGAACCAAAGAGTCCAAATCCGGCAAATCGTTTTGAGAAAAAATAGATTTTTGTAAAGAAGTGCCAAACGTGGACTGCTTTACCAGATACAGAGTCGCCACCTAAATATTTTTTATGGGGGAATTTAGGAAACCCTGACTCGGTGCCAAAGGCCACGTGTCCGTCATCACCAAAGTTGCCTTGGCTCGGGAGCTTGGGTACGATTGGGGAAGGTCAGCTATGAGCACCCCCTCTCGCCCGATCCGAAGATTGGCCTCTACTAACCGTGATATCTTGTTTTGAAAACATTACATGTCCTTATTCCGGTTATTAGCCTAGAATTACTATGTTATGCGCACAGCAAACAAGTATAGACCAAATCGCCCAAATTGGAACAAAACATTTCATGTCCGTTTTTTTGGAAAACGCTTTGGAATTTGCTACTCGCAGGTAGGCTAAAAACACGGATTTCAACGAGTTGCTCCAACTCAAACAATCCAACCTTCACCCACAGGCATTCAGGCAGTTTATAACACATAAGCATTTAGCCATATGGTAAGCATGTTGTCATGTTAACATTCACACTCATGCGAGATGCTAAAGCATAAAATACTTACAAAGTACTCCGTGCCAAAACAAGAACATATTAGTCATCATGCGTGACCCTAGTTCATGTTAAGTGGATAATGCATCGCATATAAAACGTCACTAGAGTAGGCTCGGCTAATCTAGGAATGGCATGTGAAATGCTGCAACTAACAAGTACTCAACTTGGAATTGAAATGTAAGTGCAGTTAGCATGATGTACCGAGCTCGGTGCATGCAATACTGATGAATGAATGCAAACATGCGAAGCATAAGTATGCCATTTAAAATATGCCCTAAATCTAACCATTGTAAGCGGTTAAATAAAAGGGAAGAAAGACGTGAGGTTGGAAGACATACACACACTCACGCACACTTATTACAAATTTGCCCTCACACGGAGGGACCAAAAGAATAATACAGATTAACTAACTCGCAAGCTAAGCAATATTATAAACCACCTAATTAATTAACACATTAATTAATCTAATTAAGCAGTAAACAGTCTCGGGATGAAGACCCAATACGGTGCGTGCTCGGTTTTTCTCGGAAATCCGCCACCATGCTCAGGTTGCCTCTGTTTTCCCCACTCTGCTTCTCTGATGACTGCCAAAGTCTCAGGGTTGCTTCTCTGAGTGCTGTGGAACACCACCGGCTGAGGGGATTGACCACCAGCCCTGGATAATGGTCACCGACCATAAAGTTGTTCCATCGGCCAAAAATGATGGCCGGTCGGCACTGAAGATGGCCGGCCAGCCAAATCTTCCTGCAAAAACTGGTTTGACAGCAGCAGAGGGCAGAACTTGGCATGGCAATGCATTTCAAGCAATGTATGTACCAATCACACCCCTTATCATATTTACGACTCAAAGGGACATGATCCTCAATTCTCGAACCACCAATCGCGCATTTCCATGCGTGATGGCCCAAAGAATCAAGTGTCCATTTTGATATGGAATGCAATGCACATAATCAAACAAATTGAACTCAACCTCTATCACAAGCAATTCAAGAGGTAAAGCATGTATGCCAATGAGATGCAATCCTAAGCATGCTGACTACTATGCAACATGGACAATGCTAAGAAGCATACAAGACATACAATAATCATGCAAGGCATGGAACAAGCATTTTAATGACAAGCATGCAAGATGTAATCTAAACATACAAGTATGCAAGGCATGCAATTATGGTCCAAAATTCAAGGCAAACCAAGGAGGCTTAAACCAAGGCTAGGTCAACCAAACCTCGCAAGGCTAAGGGGACTTAAAATAGGTCCAATGCAGACCTAAACAAGGCTAAGGGTGTATCTAGATGGCATCTAAGTGGTCTAAATATGCAAGCATACAAAGAAGCACATTCATGGAGCATAAGGCAACAATCTTTAAACACATTGAAGGGGCATCAAATGCAAGCATATAGGCACATTATGAGGTCTAAAATGACATGCCAAGTGGTTCCAAACCACTGAAACAATGCAAGGATGGCATGCTAGAGGGGCCAATGCTTAAGGCATACAAGAGGGATTACATGGTGGCTATACAAAGCAAATCATGGATGACCCAAACAACCAAAAATAGTCCTCAAGCACCCTAAAACATGCATATAATCTTCACAAAGCTTGGCCAAAATACATGAGCATGATAGTCTAAATGCTATGCATGTATTGAGGCAAATCATGGCATTACAAGGCATGTATGCTAAGCAAGCATGGTGTACCAAAACCAACTAAAAACAGAGGCATATTATGATGTAATAAGCATGAAAATCAGCTAAGGCATGGCCAACACACACTTAGACTAGATGCTCCCTCAAGAGGCAAAAAAGGCCCTTTTCAAGGACAACAAGGAGAGGGGGTGGCCCTCTCCTTCCTAGGACCTCAAGGCACCATCCTCATCACTGAAATCCCCCAAGATTTTAGTGATGAGGAGTCCCAAACACAATGGTCCCGGAGCTCAACCAAAATGGCACAAAATGGAGCCTTTCAAGGCTTAAGAGGGGTCAAACAACCCCTAAGCTTAAAACAACCTCAACCAACTACTTAGAGCACTAAAAAATAGAACTTTTATAAGTTATACACAAAGCTCAAAAATAGATGCAAGGTAGGCAAAAATGCAATGCAAAAATGGGGAATAAAGGGACAAGTTTCTTACCCTTGTAGACCCTCTTCACCAATGGTGGACCAGCTGGTTCTTCAAGCTCAAACCAGCTCCAAAACTCCAAAAACAACCCTCAAGGGCCTCAGCTCCAACAAAAGGTGTGATAGTGGGTGTTTGTGTGCAAAACTAAGGCAAAAACACTTACAAAACAAAGAGAAAGAGAGATATAGAGATGGAGGACATATGAACCCTAACCCTAAAACTCAAAACCCTCAGAAAATTCTGTCTAAATTGTCTAACCTCTGAAAGAGGGAGAGAAGACCCCATATTATAGACAACTTAGTCTTGTAAAGCTTCCAAAGGAAGCTAACAAGAGGGCAATCCCTCCATACACGTGTATGGAGGGAGTGAAAGTGCATGCCAGCTGTAGAAAAATATCTGCAAAAGCAGATGCACAGTAGCCGGCCGGCCATCTATAGTGTCGGCCGGCCAAACATTTGGTCGATGGCAACAAAACATGGCCTGTGGCCTCAAACCAGGGTCGGTGATAGGTGGGGATGGTCTACAAGCCCTACCCTGCCCCTTAAAGGCAAAACACAAGTGTTTGGTGCAAAACCAGACACAAAACAGTCGAGTCGAGAGGTCCTGAGGCGAGGAGCGCTGCCCGTCCTCCGGGAACTCAAGACGAACACAAACATGGATGATCACTGAGCGTTGAAGCGGTGACGTCCAAGTCTTGAGGACGGTCAAAAATGGGGTGTCTACAGTGCTTACGTGACTAAGTGCATATGTGGAGTGAATTGAATTGTTTGCATGGTAGAAATTGTATAGAATTGTTATATTCAAATGAGTGTGAGGATTCGCGAGCACATTTGAGATTATGTGCTAAATTGTTTATCTTATTCCTTAATTAGGATGTCAAGAAGGGGTCAAACCCGTGGTGGTAGAGGTGGTAAGGGTGGAAGGCGTGGCAAGGCTCACCAGGGTGTCCATGAGGTACCGGTCCATGAGGTTCCAGTACAAGAGGAGGGGTTGGGCCAAGCTAATATGGCCGAACAAGTGGGGCAAGCTAAAATTTCGGGGCAAGTGGGTCAAGCCACAATGGGGGCCCTAGCCCGAGAAATGGCAGGGACCTTGAGGGAGTCGATGAACATGCTAAGGGTGGAGAACCAAGCTAGAGAGAACACTGTAGAGACAAGGGCAAGCTTTCTCACTAGGGAGTTTTTGCGAGCCAAGCCGGATGAGTTCTATGGTGGCCTCGAGCCTAAGAAAGCGAATGAGTGGCTCGAACAGACAGTGAAGACATTTGAGATGCTTCACATCGAAGACAGTGAGCTTAGCGTGACTCTTGCAAGTTATTACCTCAAGGGAGATGCGGGCCAACGGTCGAAATATGCCAAGGGCCAAATAGAACCGACATGGGAAGCCTTTGTGGTGGCTTTTCAAGACAAGTACCTACCTCCCACTGCTAGGGAGAGGTTGAGGCCATAATTTCAAGACCTTAAGCAACTCAATATGTCCGTGGCCGAGTTTAAAGAGGCCTTCTCTAGTTTATCCCGGTTTGCATCAGAGTTGGTAGCAACGGAAGAGCGCCATTACATTGAGTTTGAGAAGAAGCTAAGGACCAAAATCTTGTTCAAAGTTGCGGGGAACATGATCCGGAATTATGATCGACTTGTGGAAGCGGTAGCACACGTAGAGATTACTGTAGAAGCCGAGGAGGAGAGAATCCGAGGGTCAAGGTCGAGGGGTCAAGGGTCACAGAGGGACTATAGGCCCAACAAGAAGAGCAAGAACACATTTTTATCCCAGTCCTAACCGCAGCAGTCCAGATCCACTTTTCCCTTGCCTAGTGTGGGCCAAGGGAAAAGTGCGTCGAGTGGTTTTTCTTGTTTCAAATGTGGCCAACCAGGTCACAAGGCCTTTGCATGTCCACAGAAGGGAGGAGGATAGCAGATGTTGCCACCACCACCACCTAACCAATCTTAGAGTCAGTCTCAGAGTAAGGGCAGGAGCCTACTTGCTACCAATGCGGTCAGTCAAGGCACATGAAGAGAGCTTACCCGTAATTGGGAGGCGTATCTGGCACATCAGGGTCGAGGCAGACTCAGAGCCACCAGCAGGCTCACTCAGTCCAGACTTCGCAAGCTAACCAGGGAGATGCTTCGACTCAATTAGTGCAGCAGGTCTATGCTTCGAGAGATGAGCAGGTTGAGCAAAGGCCACAGGGGCGCGTGTATGCCATTACCGCGCCAGAGCAGTTGCCGGGATTCTCAATTGTGAAAGGTATTTTTTTTTTGTGTAATTCTTTGGCTAATGTGTTGATAGATACGAGTGCGTCACATTCATTCATATCTACTCCATTTGCGTCTACATTGGGATTAGAGGTGGCACGGTTAGCATCTTCGCTTAGAGTAGAGTCACCAGTTGGGGGTACAGTTGACTTAGATCGAGGGTGTCGTGGTTGTGAGATAAAGGTTGCCGAACATCGACTCCCGTTTGCTTTTGTGTTGCTAGATATGTCGAGTTTTGATGTTATTCTAGGCATGGATTGGTTATCTTCATAAGGAGCAATGATTGATTGCTTTCGTCAGAGAGCCACGGTGTGCACCTTGAGTGGTGATTGTTTTTACTTTCTGAGGGATAGGGTTGATAGGGCCTTATCGCCAATTTTTTACCCTCGTAGTAGAAACGAGCTTAGCGGCCTTCTTGCTACTCTCTTGGATGCTGAGAGTGACGAGACTCGTGTTGAGTTGCCAAGGGTAGTTTGTGAATACTCGGATGTATTTCCCGACGATCTTACTAGTTTGCCACCCCACCAGAATATTGAGTTCACCATTGACTTAATGCCTGGAACGGCACCAATTTCTATGGCGCCGTATAGATTTGCACCCGCGAAGTTGCATGAGTTGAAGATTCAGCTCCAAGAACTTTTAGACAAAGGTTTCATTCACCGTAGTACGTCGCCTTGGGGAGCGCCGGCTTTCTTTGCGAAGAAGAAAGATGGGTCGTTGCGGTTGTGTATTGATTACCGCAAGTTGAATCGGGTTACCGTCAAGAACAAGTATCCTTTACCTAGAATAGATGACTTGTTTGACCAACTTAGAGGGTCTTGTTTCTTTTCGAAGATAGATTTGAGGTCGGGGTAACATCAATTGAGAGTCTAGGAGGAGGACATCCAGAAAATGGTCTTTCGTACATGTTATGGCCACTATGAGTTCCTTGTAATGCCATTTGGGTTGACTAATGCACCGACTTCCTTTATGGATTTGATGAACCGAATTTTTAGAGAATACTTGGATCATTTCGTGGTCGTCTTTGTGGACAATATCTTAATTTATTCAACCTCCGAGGAAGAACGCGAGGCTCACTTGCAGGTAGTGCTTGATTTACTTAGGGAGCATCAGTTGTATGCCAAATTTGAGAAATGCGAGTTTTGGCTCACCGAGGTGAAGTTTTTGGGCCATGTAGTGTCAAGAGAGGGAGTAACTATAGACTCTTCCAAGATAGACGTTATGCAGGATTAGGAACAACCCAAAAATGTTTTTGAGATCCGGAGTTTCTTGGGATTAGTGGGGTATTATCGGCGTTTTGTAAGGGACTTTTCTAGACTAGCCGCACCTTTGACTAAATTGACTAGAAAGGGGGTTAAGTTGTGTGGAATGAGGCTTGTGAAAAGTTGTTCCAAGAGCTTAAGACTAGACTGACTACCGCACCGGTGTTGATAATTTCAGAAAGAGGTTTGGGTTACACCATTTATTGTGATGCGTATCGGGATGGGCTTGGTTGTGTCTTGATGCAAGGGGGAAAGGTTGCAGCCTACGATTCACGGCAATTAAAAACTCAAAAGAAGAATTACCCCACCTACGACTTGGAGTTAGCAGTAGTAGTGTTCGCCTTGAAAATTTGGAGGCATTATTTGTATGGCGAGAAGTTTGAGGTTTTCTCCAATCATAAGAGTCTAAAGTATTTGTTTTACCAAAAAGACTTGAATTTACGTCAATGGAGGTGGATGGAATTTTTGGAGGATTATGACTTCGAGTTACACTATCATCCGAGAAAGGCCAATGTAGTGGCCGATGCCTTAAGTCGAAAATTCGTGAGTATTTGGGCGAGTGTGGCCATTTGGGAATGGGTTATGTTGGGTGACATTGGCAAGTTTGAATTGCACTTGGGTTAGTCCGAAGAGGGTGCGACTTTGTTTACTTTGAGTGCTCAACCTACCTTAATTAGTAAAGTTGTAGAGGCACAACAAGGAGACCATGAAGTAGAGTTGATTCGTGATAGAATCTCCAACGGGAAGGAAGAGAAGGGTTTGAACATTCACTTGGATCAGAGTGTACATTACCTAGACCGTTTGTTTGTACCAGAATCTTGTAGAGAGGAAGTGCTTCAGGAGTTCCATCACTCACGCCTTGTGGTACATCCGAGAGGCACCAAAATGTATCGTGATCTTAGCCGTTAGTTTTGGTGGAGAGGTATGAAGCGGGATGTCGCTTCCTTTGTGTCGAAGTGCCTTACTTGTCAACAAGTGAAGACCGAACACCAAAGACCAGTGGGTTTGTTACAACCCTTATCGATAGTCAAGTGGAAATGGGAGCACGTCACCATGGATTTTGTAGTTGGGCTTTCTAGAACACAGCGGGGCAATGATGCCATTTGGGTGATTGTTGATAGGTTGACTAAGTCTACGCACTTCATTTCGATGCGTACCGACAACTCAATAGAGAACTTGGCAGAACTATACATCAGGGAGATAGTTCGACTTCACGGAGTTCCTGTAACCATCATATCAGATAGAGATCCTCGCTTTACTGCCCGGTTGTGGCAAAACCTTCAAGAGGCATTGGGAACTAAGTTGACCTTTAGCACCGCTTACCACCCTCAAACCAATGGACAGTCGGAACGTACCATTCAGATTTTGGAGGACATGCTTAGAGCTTGTGTCCTTGATTTCAAAGGGTCTTGGGAGAGACATTTGTCATTGATTGAATTTGCCTACAACAATAGTTACCACGCTAGTATCGAGATGGCGTCGTTTGAGGCCTTGTATGGCTGACCTTGTAGATCGCCGGTTTGTTGGGCCGAGATGGGGGATGCACCAATGTTAGGTCCGGAAATTGTTAGGAAAACAACTGAGAAAGTTGCTCTCATTTGGAAGAGGTTAGCTACGGCCCAAAGCCGATAGAAAAGTTATGCCGATAAGAGGAGGCGACCTTTGTCTTTTGAAGTGGGTGACCATGTTTTCCTTCACATCTCACCTAGGCGGGTTTGATGAGATTCAGTAAAAGTGGTAAGTTGTCTCCGAGATTCATTGGGCCTTTCACGATATTGGAAAGAATTGGGGAAATGGCGTATCGGTTGGCCTTACTGCCACAACTTTCGGGGGTTCACAATGTGTTTCATGTGTCCATGCTTAGAAAGTATGAACCCCACCCTTCTCATGTGCTAGATTGGGTTGATTTGGAGGTGGATAAGGATGCCTCTTAGTAAAGGTGTTGTGAATGCACCATGGGGTTAAGGAAGCAACTTGGGAATGGGAAGCGGAGGTTCGCTCCAAGTATCTGGATTTGTTTGGGGATGCTTAGTTGTTTTAAATTGTAATATTCCCTAGTGTTGAAAGGAAAAGTGTTAAAATTGTTAATCACATGTTGTTATATGTATTGTTAATCTAAGCATGAGGTTGTGGTGGAATGATATTTTGTTAGAAATGCTTCATTTCGGATGCCTATTATAAGCAATTGTCATTTTGAGTTAATGATGATGGTAAATGTTGGTCGAAGATTGATTTTGCGATTTGAAATTTTAATAGTGTAGTCATGATTGCTAGAACCCTTTCGTTTGGTTGGTTTGTTTAAATTCCGGGGATGAAATTTCCTATGGTGGGGAGGTTGTGATGACTGGTTTCATTGTACGTCGCTTCACTTATTGTCCTCTTTGGGTTTATTGTGTTTGAAAGATTTTTCTCAAATTTCGGTCTTTGTTTATTCCGTGTTGAGTGTCACTTGTTTCAGAGGGTGCACAGTCGAGTCCGGAGTGTCTGGAATCGAACAAGAAAAATTCTTGGCTGGAGGACCAAGGCCGCACGTGTAACGCCCCGAAATATCGCATCACAAATTAGGTACATTAACCAACATTCATTATGGAATAAAGATAGATCTCCAACCCTTTTCATCATTTATCAATAAGGTGTATACAAAAGTTCTACATGCAAATTATACATTCAACGGTATGAAAACACATGAATCTATAGCATGTAGAGCATCAAATCCTAAAATAAATAAAACGCCCTTAATACCAAGGCTTGAGCCCGGTTACACAAAAATGGTTTCACGAATCCATACATTTAAAGCCCTTGGCTAGCAAATAAATTCACAAAAAACTAGAGTCATCTACCCTTCACAAAAATATGTCCACGCCCTCAACTCGGCGGAATCACCACATCTTTTCCTGCACTAAAATCCCATAGGGATGAGCATAAAGCCCAGTAGAGAGTCCTTATAAAGTATATACAGTTATGCCAGATTCCCAATATTAAATGCAAATGCCATGCAATGCCAATTTAAAGAGAATTTCATTTACATGCTCTTTTGAAAATCACGATGTTCAACAATAGTTTGAAATCTCAACAATTCCAAAACTTACAATTTTATTCAATAGGGGCGGTAAATAGGACTCAGGTAATCCCTAGGTTGGTGTCTGCAAGTAGGCTCAACTAGCACTACCAAAAACCCCCACTTTACCGGTTGCTAAACGAAAGGGAAATGGTACCTCCTCCGCACGTGTTTTCGATTTTTCACCCCGGACACTCAGGCCAACTTATCAATTTCATCTACACGTCTTAACCGGACTTACCAACGTATTTACCTCATAAACATTTCCATGATTTCGTTTCACAATATTTCATTTTAATGAAAGTTCCAATTCCCAATCCGATGTTGATGACATGAAAGGTTTTAGAGAAGCCAATGCAACCATTATCTATACTATGTCATATTTCTCCACTTTCAACATAATTTCAACAAATATTATATGATGATCAAAATTTCCTTTTTCTCCTTTCAATGCCATTCCACAAATAGCCAAAAGCTTGCTACCATTTATCAATAAATATAACATGTCCACAATTCATGCACTTTCATCATTTTCATCATTTCAAAGTTTTAGCAAAATTTGGACAACAATCTCCAATCTCAATAATTCTCATGTGTAGAGAAACCCATCTTGAATATATATACATTTGTAATAAAACAAGGAAACTCTCCACTTTCTTTACTTATCATGACACACAACTATGAATTTATGTATATATATATATATAGTATCACCCATAAACCCTCATCTTCCTTTATTCAAGGAAAACCCCAAAATTTTTAGGTTTTCTTCTTTAGAAAAACATACACACACCAAACACTTGAAAGGGCCTTAAAGAAACACACCATTATCTTGCTTAAGATGATTTCAACCCTCAAGATGCTATCTTAGAAAGATTTGAGATTTTTAAAACCCACTTTTGAAAATCTCTACATTTTGGGCCACAAAATCAAACCAACATAATAACTTCAAGAAAACCTTTAAATCAACATCAATATTGCAAAACATGTATATATAACTTAAAGAAGTCCCTACCTCAAGTTTTGGAGAAGAAGTTTGATCTCTACCGTACAAGGTGGAGTTCTTGCTTTGCTCTCCGAGGTTTGTAAAGGATAATGGATCAAAACTCAATAGGTTGCTAGAAATCAAAGGTTCTAGAAGATTTGGTGTAGGAGATGTAGAGAGAAGGGAGAGGAAACGATTTTTAGAGAGAGGGAGATAAGCCAAAAGTGATATATACACAGCCCTAAAGAGAAAAAAAAATAGAGATTCGGACTACCCAACGTCCCGCACGTGCGGAGCCTGCCTCCCCCATGTGCGGCCTTCCCACGCCACACATCCTCCAGCACCTGCATATATTGCAGTATGCTGCCCAAACATCCCCTGAATTCCGCACGTGCGGCCCCTCTCCCGCATGTGTGGCCCAAGGCCCCGCATATGCGGCCCTGGTTCTCCAACCCAAAATTTTCTCAACTCAATTCTAGGCACTTTGGACCTGACCTCGCACTCTCCGGAACAAGTGAAAATCAACACCGAATAAACAGGACAAGAATTTATTTGAGATAAACTTTCAGACACCACAAACCTAAACAATTAACAAGGCTCCAAGTCAAACCCGACACTCTAATAAGGCAAACCCAAAGTTAAACAAAGGAGAACAGGCCGAATAATACTCCCAATCATCACAGCACGTGCGGGGCCTTGGGCTGCACGTGCGGGGAAGTGGGTCTTTTTCAGCTTGCACACTGCATAAAAGGTAGGTGCGGGGTGAGGTGCGGAAGGGGGCCACCGCACATGCGGGGATGAAGGCCACACGTCCAGAAAGACACTCCGCATGTGCGGGAGTGGGCGCCACATGTGCGGGACGCTGGGCAGTCCAAAATCTCTTTTTTTTTTTCTCTCTACGGCTATGTGTGTATCACTTTAGCCCATCTCTCTCTCTCTCTAAAAATCATTTCCTCTCACTTCTCTCTACATTCCATACACCTAAACTCTTCAAACTCTTGATCTCCTTAGATCCATTGCATCTTCAACCCAAGTTCCTTCATCAAAGTTGAAGAGCTCCTTACGAGCTACATAGTGTATAGTGGAGATTGGATTTTGGCACCATCAATTTCTAGGGTTTCATCTCTTTTCTCCTTCAAAACTTAAGGTAGGGAATTACTTAGAGTTATATATATGTTTTCGTAGGTTTAGGTTAATCTTTGAGAGTTCTCCTTTGTTTATTTTGAAAATAGGTTTTTGGCTCAAGAAATTGATGGTCTTGTAGAAGAAATCTATCTTTTGTTCTTTTTAAAGGCTCTCTTGAAATGTTGAAACACATGGGTTTGAGAATGTATTTAGTGAGGTTTTGCAAAGAGATGAGGTAATGTTGAGGTTTTTGTGAAAAACCTAGAAATAAGGGTTTTTCGAAAAAAAAATGTGGGGATTTACGAAATTTTCTTGGAATTAAGTGAAAGTGTGAGTGAGAATTCTATATTGTTGTTGCAAATATGATAACTTCTAGATGTATGAGGATTTGAAGACTATACTTGAATTTATTGTTAAATGCATACACATATGTAGCTATGAATTGGCACATTGTTGAGTTCCATGAATTATGAGAATTGGGATTTGGAAAGGTTGCTACGTGTTGATAGATTTAATTAAACATGTGGCATTTTTGTGAATTAATGTTGAAGGGAGGAAAAAAATGGGAATTGTGGTTAACATTTGTGTTGTTGTTGAGATACTTAAAGATTGAGAATTGTCATGAAGCATTGTTCATTATTGCATTACATCCTCTTTCAATCAATAATTATACATTTTGAATTGAGTTTGGAATGTTTACATTGAGAAAAGAATATTTTGAAAGGGGAATTATTGAAATACTTTGGGGTAAATACGTTGGTAAATCCGGATAGGGAGTGTAGGCGAAATTGATTAAGTTGGCCTAAGTGTCCGAGGTGAAAGACCGAAAACACGCGCGGAGGAGGTACCACTTCACTTCCAATTTGCAACCGGTAAAGTGGGGTTTTTCGTAGTGCTAGTTGAGCCTACTTGCAGACACCAACCTAGGGATTACCTGAGTTGTATTTACCACCCCATTGAATAAAATTGGAAGTTTCAGAATTGTTGAGATTTCAAGTTTTTGTTGAACATGGTGACTTTTTAAAGGGCATGTAAATGAAATCTTCTTTTAATTGGCATTTGCATTTAATATTGGGAATCTTGCATAACTGTATATACTTTGTAAGGACTCTCTACTGGGCTTTATGCTCACCCCTATGAGATTTTAGTACAGGAAAAGATATGATGATCCCGTCGAGTTGAGGGCATGAACACATTTTGGTGAAGAGTAAATAACTCTCTTTTTGTTGTGATTTATTTTGCTATCCAAGGGCTATAAATGTATGGGTTCGTGAAACCATTTTTGTGTAACCAAGCTTAAGCCTTGGAAATTGTAAGCCCATGAGGGCATTTTATTATTTTTGGGATTTGATATTCTACATGCTATAGATTCATGTATTTTTATACCATTGAATGTATAATTTGCATGTGGGACTTCTGTACAAACCTTATTGATTAATGGTGCAAGGGTTGGAATTTTGCTATTATTCCTTAATGGACGTTGGTTAATGTACCTAATTTGTGTTGGGTTATTTCTGTTGAGATTTTTTTCATCTTTTAATAAGTCTTTGTTTGTTATAGTTTAGGAGTCAGTTGTGGTGTTTTACCTATTCAATAGGAGTATCCCAGTTATGTAGGAGTCTTAGTAGTGGCTGTTAGTCATGGAGTAATCTGTTCCTTTTTATTCTGATGATTTTGTTACTATTTGTTCTATTTAAGCTGTAATCAGTCAGGTTGAATAAATTGACAACTTCAGTTCATAATATTTTCTTATCTCTGTTGCTTCCAGTAAAGGTAGTTTTTAACATTTAGTATCAGAGGCCCCACTGGGCCTGCTTAGAAATTATTGCAACAACAAGGTTCCATGGCTTCCGACAACACCAATTACGTGCAACCTGCCATTCCCCGCTTTGATGGTCATTATGACCATTGGAGCATGCTGATGGAAAACTTTCTAAGATCCAAGGAATACTGGAGTCTCGTGGAAACTGGTTTTGTCGAACCAGCAAGTGGAGTTGTCATGACAGAAGCACAGAGAAAGACGCTAGAAGACCAAAGACTAAAGGACCTCAAGACAAAGAATTATTTGTTCCAGGAGATTGACTAGGCCATTTTGGAAACCATTCTCTAAAAGGACACCTCTAAACAAATTTGGGATTCCTTGAAGAAAAAATATCAAGGTACAGCAAGGGTGAAACAAGCGCAGCTTCAAGCTCTTCGCAAAGAGTTTGAGATTCTTCATATGAAAGAAGGAGAGTCGGTCAATGATTATTTTGCACGCACGCTAACAGTAGCTAACAAGATGCGTATTCATGGTGAAAGAATGGATGATGTTACAATCATTGAGAAAATCCTTCGATCAATGACCCCAAAATTTGATTATGTTGTCTGGTCCATTGAGGAATCGAAAGACATTGATAGTCTTTCAATTGATGAGATGCAAAGTTCATTGTTGGTGCATGAATAGAGAATGACCAGCCACCTTCCAGAGGAACATGCTTTGCAGGTTACGACCCATGGTGAATCATCTACATGGCAGGAATCAGGAAGAGGTCAATGTTGGGGTCGAGGAAGAGGCAAAAGACGTGATCGTGATAATCAATCTTCTTACCATGGACGTGGCCATGATAATCATTTTTCATCCAATCAAGGGTGGCAGTTTGACAAGTCCAATGTTGAATGCTACTAATGTCACAAGCTTGGTCATTATCAGTATGAATGCACTGAAAAGGAAGAGAAGACAAACTTTGCTGAGAAAGAAAAAGAAATGCTCTTGATGGCATACATTGACAAGAAGGGGTCTCAATCAGATACGTGGTATCTGGACTCAGGCTGCAGTAATCACATGTGTGGTAATAAGTCTTTATTTTTATATTTGGATGAAACGTTCAGAGAAACTATGAAACTTGGAAACAATTCTAACATTTCTGTCATGGGGAAAGGGACTATCAAAATTCAAACAGGAAATAACGCTATACAGACAATTTCTTGTGTTTTTTATATTCCAGACATAAAGAGTAACCTCATTAACCAGGGCCAGTTACAAGAGAAAGGATTTACAATAAATATTCAAGGTGGATGCTGTCAAATTCAACATCCAGAGAACGACCTAATCACACAAGTTCACAAGACAACAAATCGGATGTTTCCATTACACACTCAGAATAAGGTTCAGACCTGTCTCTCTGTAAAAATGCATGATTCAACATGGTTGTGGCATTTCCGCTATGGACACCTGAATTTACAGCAGAAAAATATGGTGACGAGCCTTCCTCAAATTCAATATCCTTCGTCAGTTTGTGAAGAATGTGTTATTAGAAAACACCATTGTGATTCATTTCCAAAAATGAATTCGTGGAGAGCAAAGAAGGCATTGGAACTAGTTCATTCCGATCTTTGTGGTCCCATAAATCTGACATCTAATGGAGGTAAACGATACTTCATTACGTTCATTGATGATTATAGTCGGAAAACATGGGTCTATTTGTTACAGGAGAAATCTGAAGCTTTCGCGGCATTTAAAAATTATAAAGTGCTTGTTGAGAAAGAAGTTGGCAGCCCGATAAAAGTTCTTCGAATTGATCGTGGCGGAGAATATAACTCACAAGACTTTGTATACTTTTGTGAGATGCATGGCATTAAAAGACAACTCACAACAGCCTACACATCTCAGCAAAATGGTGTGTGCGAGAGAAAAAATACACAATTTTAAATATGGTGCGTAGCCTTTTGCAGAGGAGTGGAGTTTCAAAAAATTTCTGGCCCAAAGCGATGAATTGGAGCATTCACATATTAAACAGAAGTCCCACACTTGCTGTTCAAAATATGACACCTGAAGAAGCATGGAATGGACGAAGACCAGCAGTTGATCATTTTCGAATCTTTGGTTGTATTGCATATGCCCACATCCCCAATGAGAAGAGGAGAAAACTAGATGACAAAGCAGAAAAATGCATTTTTCTTGGTGTTAGTGATCAGTCCAAAGCTTACAAATTGTACAATCCTATCACCAAGAAAATTGTAATCACTCGTGATGCTGTTTTTGATGAAGAAAACACTTGGTCATGGGGTGATAATGGCATTGGACATCAAATTTCAGCAAATTTTGATAATGAAGATGAAGAGAGAAGGCAGCAACTTGAGGCAAATGAGCACCACTCGCCAGAGTCTGAGTCAACAGTATCTCAAAATCCACCAGCAGCTGACATTGTTGAATCATCAAGTGTACAGCCAGATATAGTGACCAGTACACGTTCTCAACGCACTAGGACAAGACCAGCATGGATGGTAGATTATGAAGTAAGTGCACTTGACCAATCTGATGATCCACTCACACATTTTGCTCTATTTTCAGATTGTGATCCTATAGCCTTTAACGATGTTGTTAAAGAATTAAAATGGCAGAAGGCCACGGATGATGAAATTGCAGCCATTGAAAAGAACAATACTTGGGAATTGACAGATATTCCTAAAAGGCAAAAAACAATTGGAGTCAAGTGGGTTTACAAAACAAAGTTGAAGGAGAATGGTGATGTTGATAAATATAAAGCGCGCTTAGCTGCTAAAGGCTATAAGCAAGAATTTGGCATCGATTACAAAGAAGTTTTTGCTCCTGTTGCAAGACATGATACAATCCGATTGGTGATCGCATTGGCAGCACAAAACCCATGGCCTATCCTCCAGTTGGACGTGAAATCAGCCGTTTTACATGGAGACTTGCAAGAAGAGGTATTTATTGATCAACCTCCTAGTTATGTGAAGCTTGGAAATGAGCATAAGGTATATAAATTAAAAAAGGCTCCATATGGACTAAAACAAGCTCCCAGAGTTTGGTATAGTCGTATAGAAGCTTATTTTTTAAAGGAAGCTTTTCAAATATGTCCATATGAGCATACACTTTTTACAAAAATTGGAGGTGGAGGAAGACTTGTTATTGTATGCTTATATGTAGATGATTTGATCTACACTGGAAATGATAAGGTCATGCTGGAACAACTTAAATAGTCTGTGATGATGGAATTTGATATGTCTGATCTTGGAATGATGCATTACTTTCTGGGCATAGAAGTGGTCCAATCTCCTGTTGGCATTTTTATGTCACAAAAGAAATATGTGCGAGATATTTTAGGCAGATTTCAGATGAAGAATTGTAATTCTGTTAGCACTCCAACTGAAATAGTATTGAAGCTCATCAAAGATCCTGAAGGAAGAAAGGTTAACAGCACGCTTTACAAGCAAATTGTGGGAAGTTTACTGTATTTAACTGCAACCAGGCCAGATATAATGCATGCTGTTCTCATTAGCAAGTACATGGAATGCCCAAGAGAGATGCATCTTCTAGCTGCCAAAAGGATTTTTAGGTACTTGCAAGGTACCGTTGATCTTGGGTTGTTCTACAAGAAGGGAGAAAAATCATATCTATATGGCTACACGGACAGTGATTATGCAGGAGATCCTGATGATAGAAGAAGCACATCTGGGTATGTCATTATGATGGGTTCAGGGGCCATTTCTTGGTCATCAAAAAAGCAGCCAATTGTTACTTTATCAACTACCGAGGCTGAGTTTGTAGCTGCAACATCATGTGCATGTCAAAGTGTCTGGTTGAGGAAAATTCTTAAAGAACTTCATTTCAAGCAACAAGGACCAACTCCAATTTATTGTGATAACAGTTTAGCAATTAAACTCTGTAAAAATCCTGTTCTACATGGAAGAAGCAAGCACATAGATGTCAAGTATCACTTCTTGAGGGACCTCACGAAGGATGGAATGATTGATCTCATTTACTGCAGGAGTGAAGACCAAGTAGCTGACATACTAACTATACCCCTGAAATTAGTTATGTTTTTGAAGCTGAGGAAGCTACTTGGTATCTGCACATTAGAAGATTCAATTTGAGGAACAGCTGCAACGAATCACCATTAAACTGAATGTTAGAAAATTTCAGTTTAAGGGAGGGTGTTGAGATTTTTCTCATCTTTTAATAAGTCTTTGTTTGTTATAGTTTAGGAGTCAGTTGTGGTGTTTTACCTATTCCATAGGAGTATCCCAGTTATGTAGGAGTCTTAGTAGTGGCTGTTAGTCATGGAGTAATCTGTTCCTTTTTATTCTGATGATTTTGTTACTATTTGTTCTATTTAAGCTGTAATCAGTCAGGTTGAATAAATTGACAACTTCGGTTCATAATATTTTCTTATCTCTGTTGCTTCCAATAAAGGTAGTTTTTAACAATTTCGGGGCGCTACTATATCTTTCTTAATTTAGCCCGTTGTCTCTTGAAAAAAAATAAATGATCTATTAAGAAAAAAAAAAAAAACCCTCTGGCTTTATATTGGTGATGAAATAACAATTTCGTTTTAAGTTAAACATACACTAGGTTGATCCACCAAAAAAAAAAAAAAAGAAGCTAAACATTAATTATTGTTGCTCACATTTCTCAAAAATAAAGTTTATGGATAATTATATGAAGTGGTATTTTGTGCAGTAACAATGTTATGTGTATCAAACAATATATACACCTTTTTCCATAAAGAGTTGGCGATCTCTTCCTGCTAATACCCCCCACAGTGTTGCTAAAACAATAGATATACCTTTTTCATACGTAGCTCTGCATGTCAAGTTTCAAATAATTACTAAATTGGAAACATATCAATAACACTATATGTGCGTACCGGATTCCGCACTAGATGAAAGTGGATCGGGGCTCCGCACTCGGTTGGACTATGCAAGGATTGAGGTTCCTGCCACAAGAAGCACTGTAAGAGCTGCCCAGCCGGGGTTGGCCTGATAACCCCTCCGGCGTGGGAATCAGTGATCGGAGAAGAGATGTAGAGAGTTTTGTTTGTAGTAAATGGGGTTCAGCTTAGATCAGTTCAGTTACCTTCAATGTGAAGTTAGGATAGTTTATATAGAACTCCTTGCTTGCTTCCCAAGATGGTTTCATGGGGCTTTGGTGCTGCCAAGTTTCCCTTTAGCATGGCACCAGGTGGGGGACCATCTGGTAGTTGTCAAGAGGTGCTTATACTCATTGTAGTCATGTTGATAACAAACCACATTCCTTTGGTTTAACTGCTTCCGTGATTCTAGGTGTTGGGGACCAGCTGAGGTGGCAACTTGCACATGTATATCTTCATGGTTTCCACGTTTCTCTGTGAGGTTCCCTCAGATCGGCCCTAGACGAGGCTTTTGTTGGAATGGACTAGTCCATTCGGATATCTTTGTATGGGCTTGGCCCACTTTAGTTCGGCCCATAGATTAGGTCTTGCAGCTCAGCCCAGCCTAGCATCGCGGCTGGACTAGCCTTTCCACTGCGGGTTGGGCCCAAGTACTTGAGGACTTGGGTAGACTGTTGATCATGAAGTTGGGCTTAGTTGGGTTGCCCACAAGCTCATCTGACCCATTTAGATTTGGGCTTGGGTGATTGGACCGGCCCAAGGCTTGGGTTTGACCCATTTCTTATTTACCCCCTTCATTTGTCCCCTAGCTCGCGCTAAGGTTCCCCTTGGGGGGAGCTACGATTCTATACTCCAAGCGTCGTGTTGCTTCAATTTTGCCCCAGTTCGGCCTTGGTGACGGTTCAATCCTGACACACAACCCCTGCATGCGTCCTTTCGTTGTGACACGTGGCGACGTGGGATAGGCGTGCAGAGACAGTGCGTCGATTCCATACTGAAGGTCGTGCTCCGTGTACCATTACGCCGGCTGGTGCAATAAATGCTCTGGGCTATCAATCCAAATCCCTTTATCTACTTTTTCGTTCTTCCGGAGAGTTTCAAAGAAAAAACCCTTCCCGTTGCTCTGAACCAGTCTCATTGGTGCTCTGCTCAGACTTTTCACTGCCGGTCTTGCTTCAGCGCCGCCCATTCGCTATCACTACTCTGATCTCTGTAAGTTCTCTTGTGATCCTTCTTCTCTTGTCTTTTTCTATTTTAATCATCTTGTCTGGCCCTTGCGTCATTGTGTTCCATATCTTGGTATCTGAGTTCTACCCCTGTACCACTAGGTTCGGTTTGATGGGAAAGTTTCGCTCATTAGTTGATACTCCTGAGGCCATGGCCATGTTTCGTCGTGATTACAATATCTCCGATGACGTGACCCTTTCGCTGGCAAAGGTCGATGCCAAGCGTATGGGCACTAGGAATACCGCCGCTTTTCCGGTTGCATCCATCGTCGAGGAAGGGGTTCGTTTTCCTCTCGACCCTTTGGTGCGCCGATTTCTGCACCAGGTTCAACTCACCCCAATGCAAGTATCTGTTAACCTGTTTCGTGTCGTCTGTGGTGTGTCCGCTCTCAACAAACGGTTGGGCTTGAATCTCGATATTTGGGACATTTTGGGCACTACACTCTTTCTCATAACAAGGATCATAGCACGTACTACATGCGTTTTCGTTCGATCGACTGTCATCTGGTGACCTGTTTGCCTGATTCAGACAAGCACAATGATGATTTTCTGTAAGTTGGTGGCAACTGGGAGTTCCCCGCCGGGACCGAGTTCTAGTCCGAACAGATGCCTCTGAAGGATGGTTACCCAGGTTCGAATCCTTCCTCCAGTGTCTTTTGTATTTCTTGCCTTTGTTTTGGATGTTGTTTTAATGTGGTACTTCTTTTTTGCAGAGGCCTCTTGTTTTCAGTGAAGGCCGAACCGGGAGAACGCTGAGGCCATCAAAGCCGTTCTGAGGTACAAGAAGAGGTTCGCGCCGGAGTAATTGGATTACCAAGCGACTTACTGCTCTATCATTCCGAAGAAAGTGAGGCTCGCTACATCCCTTCTAGATTCTGATACTGACACTGACACATCCCTCACTCCTCTGGTTACGAATTGCCGTCGAAGCCAAGGTGCATTGCCTGAAAGGACGCCTTCTCCTGCCCCCAGTTTCGCAGGGGGTGGGTCCGTGTCGAAAAGGAGAGTGCTAGTGGATTTGGAGGCTGAGGCTTTTGGTGCCTCTGATACTTTGGAGACCCCTTTTTTGAAGGCCGAGGCGAAGAGCCTCATGGATGTAAAATTAAAGGTGGGAGCTTCTGGAACTCACGCTACTACTGCTGATCCCTCAGCTTCGGTTGCTGCGAGGGCAAAAAAGAAGAGGAGAAAGACTCGCAAGGCAATGGTGGGGGAAGCTTCTGAAGATCCTATTGAGGACGAAGCACTTGAGAAATGGGAATCGCCGATGCTGCATCAAGGCAGGCCATTTCTATCTCTGAATTGGTTGTTGCTTCCCAAGATTTTGCTTTTGATTTGACCAAGACTCTGTTGATGCCGGTTGACATAGCTGACCATAATGGGCCCCGTGATATTCCTATTCTGAAGGGGACCCTTCAGATGATGACTGTTGTAAGTGCTTTCTTGTTTTGCTTGTTTTCTTTCTTTGCTTTCTATCTCTGCTTTCTTTCTTTTAATACTTTGTAATCCGTTACAGTGTATTCAGAGGATGCATCTGTCCATCATCGGCACTGAAGAACTAGAAAAGGCTGTGTTGGAGTCCACTATGAACGCTGAGAGACTGACGGTGAGCCTAGAGGCTAAGAAAGAAGGACGCTGAACTGCTGAAAGGGAGGCATTCTGTTTGAACAAGATTGTTGCTTCAGCTGAAAAATCAAAGGAGGCTGCTATTGGGGCGCAGGCTCAACTTGAAGGAAAAGTGGCCGAGTTGGAGGCCGTTATCGCGGTGATGGCTGTTGAGCGTTCTGCATTGGAGGCCAAGTACTGGCAACAAGGTTGGGATAAGGCTGGGGCTGCTTATAAAGAGGAGGTGCTGGTGCTGTGAGACAAGCTCTTCCTGAAGGGTTGGTCGAGAGCTCTAGCTGCTGCCCTGGTTCCTGAAGGCTCTCCCCTGTTTCAGGATGTCCCAGTTCCCTCAAGATCCTTGGGTTCAAAGATTGTCTCCACCCCTGCTATTCTTCCGGCTGAAGTTTCCCCAGAAATTGATTCTGCAAACAAGATTCAGGACAGTGATGTTGCCATTGAAACGGTGAACGTTGAAGGGGGTGGAACCCTGGAGACTGAAGCCACAGGAGACGTGGTTAAGGAAGCTTCCACTTCTCAGGGAGTTGGAGCTGCCTCTACTTTTCCTCCCCAAGACGGCCTGGACAAGATTGTGGACACTGCTCCTGAGGTTCCCTCTGTTAATGAAAGCTGAAGTTTTCTCGGAAAGGAATTGAAGTTTTGCTTTTCTGTTTTGATGTACTGTGGCTCGATCCCCTTGACGAGCTTTCTTTCTATACTTGCCAAGACAATTTTTCTTTTTTCTTTTCTTTTCTTTGTTGCTGGCTATGAGGCCATCTGTGCCTTTTGTTGGATGATGGGATTTTCCTTTTGAATTTGCAATCTGGTGTTGTTTGGCTTCTATGTCTGAATGTTTTCTGTATTGTTTGCCCCCGGCCGAGCACTATTGGGACCTCGGAGCTGAATAAATGCTCGGTCTGGTTCTGTACTGCTTGGAATAGATGCTCCGTCTAGTTCTGTACTGCTTGCCCCCGGCCGAGCCCTGCTGGGACCTCGGGGAAGAACAGATGCTCGGTCTAGCTAACGAATATGTTACATCGTTGTGCTTGATTTTGTAAGAGAGTCTTACTTAGGTCCAGATTGGTTCTAAAAAACAATTGTTTGCCCCCACCTGGAGCTAAGTAAGATTGGTACTAAAGATTGTGCTCTTAGGTAGAATTGCTTAAGTCTGTTGCAACTTTGATAGCACAGGTGCATTTGAATGGGATAAAGGCATGAAAAGGTGTCTTACTCAGGTCCAAGTTGGTTTTGAAAAAAAACAATTGTTTGCCCCCAGCTGGAGTTAAGTAAGACTAATGCTGGAGGTGTGCTCCCGATAGAACTTAACTTAGTTTGTTCCAACTCTTTTTGTATGCAGCAGTACTGAAGTGTTGATGTGACGATACTTAAGAGACTTTGTAGACTCAGAGATGTTTACTTAAGATATGTTAGTGCGGTTTCCACCAAGCAATTCCACTTGGCTAAAGTCCAATTTAGTTGCCAAACATAATTCCACCAAGTAGTTCCACTTAGCATGTTTGAGTGCTAACTAAATTTTAATTCCGTTCAGTCGTTCTGAAACTAAGTCCATTTGGGTTAAGACCAAAGGTAATTCCGTTTGATAAACATCAAAGCTTATTCCATTTGAAAAACATCAAAGTTATTCCTGTTTGGTAAGTACCAAAGCTAATTCCGTTTGATAAACATCAAAGCTAATTCCATTTGATAAACATCAAAACTCTTTCCGTTTGGTAAGTACCAAAGCTAATTCCGTTTGATAAGCATCAAAGCTAATTCCGTTTGGTAAACATCAAAGCTATTTCCGTTTGGTAAGTACCAAAGCTAATGCCGTTTGATAAGCATCAAAGCTAATTCCATTTGGTGAACATCAAAGCTTATTACAAAAATTTGATAGTCTTGAGAGAAGTGGGGAGGCCTCTGTATTGGCCAAAAGGTAAATGTCTTTACATCCTGATAAAGAAGTTGGGGTTTAATTCTATTGATAATATTTCTTGAGATTTGCTACATTCCAGGGCCGAGGTATGGCTCTGCCTTTGAGATCCTCTATGTAGTAAGCTCCATTTCCAGCAGCAATTGTGACCTTGTACGAACCTTCCTAGTTAGGCCCAAGTTTGCCCTCGCCAGGCACTCTTTTGTGATCCATAACTTTCCTCAAAACCAATTCTCTAGGTGTAAATTGCCTTGGGAAAACTTTTTGGTTGAAACTCTTGATGAGCTGCTGCTGATACGCTACAAGTCTGATCAGTGCGGCTTCTCTTCGGCCTTCTGCCATAGCCAATGCTTGTGCAATAGCTTCCTCATTACTGGTGCTTTCAAACAATTCAGACCAAAGGGTTGGGAGACCTACTTCGAGTGGGATGATGGCCTCCATTCCATCAGTTAGGGAATAAGGTGTTTCCCCCGTTAAGCGTCGTGCTATGGTTTGGTATGCCCATAGTACGTGGGGTAACTCTTCAACCCATTTTCCTTTCGCATGCTCAAGCCGTTTCTTTACTCCATTGATGATAGTTTTGTTTAACGCTTTTGCCTGTCCATTACTTTGTGGGTGCCCTGGAGAAGAGTTCCGATACTCGATCCTGAGGTCGGCACAAAACTTTCTAAAGATCTTTCCATCGAACTGTGTTCCGTTATCCGCAATCAGTATCTGCGGGATGCCGAAACGCACCACCACGTTTCTCATGACAAACCGCTTTGTGTCTGTTTCTTTGATACTTGTCAACGCTTCGACTTCAACCCACTTCGCACACTGTATCAATGCCTTCAAACGATTCAAGCCCAATCCCATATCTAACAAGATCTTCAATTGGAATATTAAAATCTTCTGGGTATAAGGAACAAAACAAAAATACTTTTTGGGCTTCCTTACTTTCTAAGGAATTGTAACTCAACTCCGGAGATTTAAATACCCGTTCTTCTACTGCCCTGATGCTTTTGATGATGGACCTCTGTAATTGACGAAGAGCAGAATTCCATGAAGAAGGCTCACCTTTACCTTTGAGTGCCTTCGCAACTGCCTTAATAGCAACAGGCAAGCCTCCACATTCATCTGCAACTGCCTTCTGTGTGGCATAGAATTCATTACTTGTGTCATTGGAAATTCCAGATTCCATGGTTCTTCTTTGTCTAAGGCTTCAACTGTAAATTTCTCTTCTGCTCCCATATCATCACATACATAAACAAATCTTGAAGTCAGCAAAATCTTACAACCGCCGTGACCATCTCCATAAGGAATTCCTATGTCATTCAGTTCAAGTCT
Source organism: Camellia granthamiana (assembly GCA_036172215.1). Classification (NCBI taxonomy): domain Eukaryota; kingdom Viridiplantae; phylum Streptophyta; class Magnoliopsida; order Ericales; family Theaceae; genus Camellia; species Camellia granthamiana. The sequence continues at coordinate 964,833 of JAXFYN010000052.1, read as the reverse complement.
CTTCCAAACATCATCCAATATGACCAAGATTCTCTTTCTACGTAGACTTTCATGCAGCCGATCTGCTCTTCCAGATACACTCTCTTCCTCAAATTTCAAACCCAACTTATCTGCAATTTCAGCTTGAATCTTCTTTTCGTCAGGGCTTTGGGACACTACAGCTATGACAACCTCATCGAACAATTGCTCTTCATTCGCACTTTTGGTCACTTCCTTGACCATCGGCGCCTTACCAGCACCTCCCACCCCACTTGATTTCTCTTTTTTCACTCTTTTGGTAACTTCTTTCACCATTGTTGTCTTACCAACACCTCCCATCCCACATATCCCAATCATGTGGAATCTATCATCCTTCAGTGCCTGCATGACGTTGTATATGATCCGTCTTCTAGATTCAAAGCCCTTGATACCTTTAGTGGGTTTGGATTCTATTCCTGGTGGAGGTGCAACGTAGGACACTGTTGTAAAGTTCTCTCCATGTAATTCAGCCACCTCTTTTGCGTTCTTTGTTGCTTTCCTGCCAAAGGAGTGGCGCGACTTCAGGTTTGGACACCACCTATTAAGACACCCTTTGTTTGCTTCAATTTCATTTTTCAGAATTTCACTAGCCTTGCTGCTGCATTTTTTAACCCTTTCCAGCCATCCCTCAACATCAGGTCCAATAATCAGTCCATTTCTTCGTGCTGCATCAACTGATAGCTGCAATGCACCACTTCTCCCTTCCAGCTTATTGACTTCTTCTCTGAGTTTGTCGAGGTTTCTTTTGCAAAAAATTACATAGCCAAATTGGCGACCGATTGGATCAACCAAATATTCTGCGATCTTGGCTCCAATGGAAAGAGCAAAACTGACGGCCATTTCTCCATTCTGATTTTGGTGATTGTCCAACACAGAGTTGGAATAGAGTAGCACAGGAGGAGATAACAAAGCTTTTCTAAAATCAAAAGGGAATAGAAAGTTTTTTTTTTCTTTTTTTCCTAACACACAGAGGATATGATGATAGGAAAGGAACACCTTGCAAAATCAAAAGGGGATGCAAAGAAAAAAAAATTATATTAAATTAAAAGCTAATGTTTGAACTGGAAATGTTATAATATAATTAATTAAAAATATAGAGTTACCCTATAGATGATTTTTTATTTATTTATTTATTTATTTTACAAGAAGGATTGAATATAGAGAATTATAATATAACTGGACAAAGAGTGTTTTTGTAACAGAAATGGAAATGAACAAAGTGAGCTTGGAAAAATGAAAACAGGAATGCAGAGAATACTGATTTGGTAATCGTTCAACACAGAGTTAAAATAGAGTTGCAGAGGAGTAGATTACAAAGCTTTCTAAATTCAAAAGGGAATACAAATTATTTTTTTTTATTTTTTTTCTTTCTTTCTTGCAAGCAACAGTTGAACACAAACACCAATAACAAAACTGAAGACAAAAATTAAAATTCAAGTTGAGAATGATTTTTTTTTTAAAGGTAATCGTGGTTAAACAGAGAGAGAGGGTAACAATAGAATTGAAGTGGAAGTGGAAGTGGAAGTGAAGAAAGAAAAACCTTGGAAATTTTCCAGAGTCCCTTAAAGATGAAACATGCACCGCCTTAACAACTCAGTCGACAGTGAAGAGAAAAGCTTTTCACCAAAGACAAACAATACCATTAACCAAATCAAACAGAATCTTATCACAAAGAGAAACAAGCAAAGGGCTTTGAAGGAGAGTTTGAGGAGGAGAGAGTTTGGGAAGTCACGGTTTGGGCTTTTTTTTTTTTATCTAAAATAACATTAAAAGAAAAAATAGGTTAAATAGAATAATATTAAGGATTATGAAAAAAATATCATAAAATGCTTCATGAAAATTTTTTATCTTTTGATTAATGTATAGTATTTTATTGTATTTGTAATCTAAGAATGTAGAATCTTTCATTATTATTTTCATGATATTTTCTTTCATGCTCCCTAACATTACTCATTAAAATAATCAAATAAAATATCAAATCAAATTTATTATTATTTTATTTTTTCTTTTACAAATATCATATTTAATTATAAAAAAAAATTCAACTATCATCACAAATATAACTATTTTAGCCTATTAAAATAGTCAATTTTTTTCAAACACCGACAAAGTAATAATTACATGTAGAGAGGGATTCAAGAAAAAAATATACAAAAAAAATGATAAATATTAATAATTATAATTATAATTTTTTTTATTATTTTATAATAATTTTTGAAAATAACTTTCGAACAAATTAATTTTTCGTTGACTGCTTTCAGAAATTTGTTTTCTGATTTTTTATTTATTTATTTATTTTTTGAAGCAATTACATCGATTGATGTCAAGAAAAAAATTTAAATTAATAAAAAATTTGTAATTTTAATTATTAATATTTATAAAAAAAAATATTATTGATTTATAATTATTTTTTCAATATACCACTGATATAATTTTTTCCTTTTAAAAAAAAAAAATCTTACTAATGGCATGCTATCAATAAAAATTACAATGTAAAAATATTTATGATCCTAATATATATTTTAATGGCAGCTGTAGGCACCCCATTTTTGACCATCCTCAAGACTTGAACGTCACCGTTTGAACACTCGGTGATTATCCATGTTTGCGTTCGTTTGGAGTTCCCGGGGGGCTCGGCAACGCGCCTTGCCTCAGGATCTCCGAACTTGACTGTGTTGTGTCTGGTTTTGCACCAAACACTTGTGTTTTGTCTTGGAAGGGCAGGGAATGGCTTATTAGCCATCCCCACACACCACCGGCCCTCCCCTACCATCACCGGCTACACATTGGTTCCACCGGCACTGTTTTGTTAAAAGATTTGGCCGGTCGGCACTATATGTTGCCGACCGGCACATTTTTGTGCCGATGATCCCTTTTGTGGCCGGCGTGCACCCTGTACACCTCTGAGGCATGGTGCATGCCAGCTGTGCCAGCTGGAATGCACCCTCACATTCCCCCGTGCATAAGTGTGACCACTTTGCACCTTTGCACCCTTTAAGCTTCTAGAAGCTTGCACCTTTGGCCAAGCTTCTTGGAGAAGCTTGGCCAGCTGTCTTAGCTTCTCCAAGAAGCCAAGACCCCTTTGCACCTCTTGCCCCTTTTCCTTTGCTTAGCCATTAAGTCTTGTGGCTTGGTCTTGGCCTATATAAACACCACCCCTCTCCCTTTGAGAGGGGTTAGCCATTTTCAACACAAAACCAGAGCTTCTATATCTATATATCTGTGTTGTACTCTCTCTCTCTATATCTCACTCTCTCTCATCCTTGTGTGTGTGTTTTGAGCCTAAATAGTGTGTTTTTACCTCACTTTTGCACTAATACACACACCATTACACCTTATTTCGAGATTGAGGGATTTGGAGGGTTGTTTTTTGAGTTTTTGGACTGGTTTTGATCACTAGAGGAGGGCTGCACCACCTGCTCTTCAAGTGTTCTTCAAGGGTGAGCTAGTTACTTTAGTTTCCCCATTCTTGCAACTAGTTTCTACCTATCTTGCTTTGTGTTTTAGGCTTTATGTATAACTGAAAAAAGTCTTATTTTTTCTTTCTTTTGAACTCTCGTTAAGGTTGTTTTATGGTTTGAGTGCAAACTCACCCTCTTAAACCTTATTTTGGCCTATTTGGTTGCTTTTCTTTGAAGCCTTGTTTGCTTTGTTGTTTTTGTCTTCTCATCACTGAAAATCAGAGGATTTTTAGTGTTGAGGAAAGTGTTTTGAAGTCTTGTATAGGGGAGGGACACCCCTCTCCCCTTTGTCCCTTTTTGCCTTTGTCTTTGGCCAAAAGGGTAGCATGCATGAGTGGTTGCATTTGGCTTCATTTCAGAGTTTTTCTTGGTGTTTTGGAGCATGTTTAACCTCTATCTAATGTGGGTTTGTTGGCCCTTAACATGCTTTCTATACTTGCTTTGTACCCCTCCATTTTGCTTGAAAATGTGCCATGCCATTAGCCTAGTATATCCTCATGTTTTAGCCTAACATTTTGAAGCACTTGATCATGATTTGTCATGTTTTAGATCTGTTAGCCACTGATTTTTCCATGTTTGGTGTGCTTGATGTGGTTACTTTGTATTTTGGCTTGTAAGCCTTAAGCATATTGACCTCTAACATGCTTAGCTTGGACCATCCTCATGATTTGGCATCATTTAGGGTCATATTTCAGCCCATAAATCATGTTTGTATGTTTGCATATGTGGCTTATTTCATGCTTTTAGGGTGTGCCCTTTTATGCCTAGGAATAGGCCTTATGCAAACTTGTATGTTTAGAGCATTTTGGGACTGCCATATCAAGGGGATTTGGGTGTGTTTTTGCATGCTAGAACTCTGTTTTTATGTGCCTAATATATGCCATGAGTGGTCATGATAATGGTAGTAAGATGCTCTCTTTGGTGCCATAGGTTTAGACCCATTTGTTTGCATGCTCGCATGAGTGTTGGTCTACTATTTTGGGCATGTTTTGCCACTATTTTGGGGAGGTTTCAGGTCTGTCCTATTGTGTTTAAGTCCACCATTGCACATTTATTTGATGCTTGTTGCATGCTTGGTCAATGTTGTCTTGACATATGACAATCCTATTGCCTTAAGTGTCCGTGTTTGCATCACACTTTGTATCTTGCATACCTAGTATTGCACACTTGCCATAATATGTTGCATTACATTTGGTATGTCTTGCATTTCATCTCACATTGCACCATTTGAGCCATGTTTGCATAACATGCATTGCATTACTTGGTTTGGGGGTGTCAAACCAAGTGTGAGAAATGAGGGGTGTTTGTACTTCAAGTGACAAAACACACCTCAATTCTCATGTCACTAGGGCCCTTGATCTTGACATGATAGGGACTTAGTTCTCATTTTGTATGTTGCATGCATTTTTACATTGAAATGCAATCTTGGTTCCTTAGGTTATCATGCACCAAGATGCATAATTGATGGCCCAAGAACCAAGGGTCATGCTTCCTTGAGTCCCATACATGATAGGGGGCATCGGCCATGCTTACATATGCTCAAAACTCCATGTCATGCACTGTCTGTCTGCTGTTGCTGTCAAAACTGTCTTCTGCAGGAATTTTATGCCGACCGGCAGTAGAGAGTGCCGACCGGCACTATATGGATGGCCGATAACCTCCTAAACAGCCGATGTAAATTTTATCTGGCCGGTGGGCATTCCCTCTAGCCGGTGGTATACAGCAGCATTCAAGGAAGGCATTCTGGGACTTTAGCATTTTTTTGGAGAGACAAGGCAGTAAAAACAGAGGCAATAGTGCCATGGCGCGAGTTTCCGGGCAAGTCGGAATCGAGCATGCATCATTCGCGCATCCCGAGGCGGGAGGCCGTGGCCTCCTTTCTTTTCGCATTTCAATTATTAATTAAATTAGAATTTTTGTAATAATTTATTTGGGACTGTATTATTCAGACTGTATATTCTTTTGGTCCCTCTGAGCGAGGGCGAATCTGTAATAAGTGTGGGTGAGTGGTGTGTATGTCTTCCAACCCCCATTTCTTTCTCCCTTTTATTTACCTGCTTATGATGGTAGATTAGGGCACGTTTATTTTAGCATACCTTATGCAATGCATGCGTGCATCCATGCATTTGTTGACATGCACCGAGCTCGGTACATCATGCAAACCACATTGTATTTTCAATTTCCAACTTGAATACGTGCACCGAATGATTGCATTTCACATGCCATTTTAGGGTTAGCCGAGCCTGCTCTAAACTGCATCCCTGTATGTGTTGCATTAGTCACTCTAACATGAACTAGGACACGCATGTTTGCTAACTGGTTTATTGTTTTGGCACGGAGTACGATGTAAGTATTTTTATGCTTTAGCATATCGCATGCGTGTGAATGTTGCCATGACAGTATGCTTACCATGCGGCTAAGTGCTTATATGAGATAAACTGTTTGAATGCATGTGGGTGGAGGTTGGATTGCTTGAGTTGGAAAAACTCGTTGAAATCCGTGTTTTAGCCTACTTGCGAGTAGCAAATCCAAAGTATTTTCAGAACGAACGGATATGCAATGTTTGTTTCCAAATTAGGCAATCTAGTCTATACTTGTTTGCTACGCGCATAACATAGTAATTCTAGGCTAATAACCGGAACAAGAGCATGTAATGTTTTCAAAATCGGATATCACGGTTAGTAGAGGCCGGTCTTCGGACCGGGCGAAAGGGGGTGCTCATAGCTAACCTTCCCCGATCGTACCCAAGCTCCCAAGCCAAGACCACTTTGGTGATGACGGACACGTGGCCTTCGGCACCGAGTCAGGGTTTCCTAAAATTCCCATTTTAAAAAATATTTAGGTGGCGACTCTGTATCTGGCAAAGCAGTCCATGTTTGGCACTACTTTTCAAAAATCTGTTTTCTCAAACGATTGGCCAGAGTTGGACTCTTTGGTTCAGATTAAGAACCGCAACAAACAAAAGGGAGTCCGAACTGTAGAGTGAGGCCCAATGGCGCGTCTACAGTTTCTGGCGACTCTGCTGGGGATGTTTAGAGAGCTTGACTCAAACTCGTGATATCCTGTTTTGACTACACTTATGTGTTTCTTTGCATTGCATGTGCATTGGTGCGCCTAGGACACCGTGTTGGCCATCTGCTATTCCTGAGCGGTTTGCCGGAGGCTTGTCTTGTCAAGGCATGACCATAAGGCTGACCGGTTGCGGGCTCTGCCAGTATGGGAACACAAACCCCAATTTTACCGGGGCACCCTTTTTGACCATTTGACCTAGTGCATATTCGGATCCATAGTGACCATCCCAAACTAGGACAGGTTGCTTACCCGATATAGGTTGTTTGAAACCACTGCGTGCGTATTGAAACCCTAGCTCCTGACAAAATAGGACAGGGAAACCCTACCCCAACATAGGGGTGTATTGGCTCTCTTTTACATGTAATATGCTTTTAGAGTGTATCTCTACAGGGAATGCGCGTATCAGTTTGCGAGTTTTGATATCCGGCCTGAGGGCACCAGTAACAGTATTTTGGGGAATCAGTTATCTGCGGGTACCAGATTCAGACATGGGGGCAATGATTCAGAAACAGTGATCAGTATTTGAGGAACAGTGTATCCAGTTCACTAGCAGTGTGTGATGATATCCGAACCGTGTGTTGTATGTTTATTTTATGCTGTTGTGCTGTCCAATTGTCTGTTTATTTATACGCTTTATTTATCTTTTTACTAGGTAGTTGAGCACGATTGCTTCTGACCCAGTAAATACTCCCCAAGCACTCTGGACTAGAGGTCGTCGACTCCATCGATCCGAGGATCTGGTAGACGGACAGCCAGTGTACTACTCGCTACCCCCGGTTACTAGACGGAGGTCAGTCAGGCAGAGGACATTAGTACAGCAGTCAGTTCAGAGGGCCTTATCTACCCCACCTGTGTTCAGTAGGGATCAGGGTTCCGTGTCACCAACAGAGAGAGAATATATATCGGTAATTCAACCAGAACAGAACAGTATGGCTAGTTTGGAGGAGATGGTGCGCCACCTCCAAGAGAGCATGAAAACAATGCAGCAGGATGCCGTCCGTCAGGCAGAATTCGCCAGGCAACAGGCCACACTGGTGAAGGAACAGGCAGAGACAATTGCCAGGCTAGAGCAGCAAACTGGAGCATCTGCTTCGCATCAAGTTCCTCCCCCACCAGGAGTTCCGAACCTCGGAGAGACAGCCAATGATACAGAATTTCCCACAGGACCACCCCCACCTCCAACCCTACCACAAATCCAACCTCAGCTGTCAAAAACACCCACCAACCTACCGGACTCTCCTTTTGAGTTCGAGACTGATCCCACCGCACTAAAGTTGAACAAGCTTGAAAAGTTGTTCAAGAGATCCCAAGGGGTCAAGACCATCCCCGACATTGAAGATGGATATACCGACGCAGCTGTGACGCTGCCCGACAGATTCAAAATGCCTCATATTGATCGATTTGACGGGTCCGGGGACCCCATGGTGCACTTAAGACTGTTTTCAGATGTCCTAAGGCCAATGGGCCTCAGTAGGCTTCAGAAGTTGTCTTTATTTGGCCGGACCCTGTCAGGTGTGGCGGCCATATGGTATGCCAAGCTAGAAGATGACGTCAAGAGAAATTGGGACGAAATGGCTGAGGCCTTCATCGCGCAGTACTCGTACAATACACAGATTGAGATTACAACCCGTGATCTCGAGACAACTAGGCAAGAGCCTACGGAGAGTTTTTCAGAATTTGTAACCAGATGGAGGGCCAAGGCTTCGATGATGACCTTGAGGCCAACGGACAAAGACCAGATTCGGATGATTGTGCGCAATCTTCAGCTGAAGTTGATGCAAAAGATGATAGTACTCCCTTTTCCTACCTTTTCTAACCTACATGAAATGGGGGTACAGATTAAGGATGCCTTGAAGCAAGGCTTGATTGATAACGACCGGGAGCAACCCCGACGAACTTTCAATCGTGGTAGCAATGCAGGCCCGAGCGGCACCACAACTACGAGAGCCTCCGAAGTAAGCATGGTCACCACTAACCCCCCTCCAAGAAATACGGCAGCTGCACCATTCTCCGGTGCGTCCGGAAGTAACCCACCAACAGCCAAATACCCACCCAAGAACACCAGAACCTTCGCCCCACTTTATATGCCCCTGTCCAAGGCTTTGGGGGTGCTAATCAAAAAAGGGCACTTGAAGCCCCTGGAGCCGCGGCCCCTACCAGAAAAACTTCCCCCTACCCATAACCCAGCCAAGTATTGTGCGTTTCACCAACAGCACGGTCACGACACCGACCAGTGCTATCGGTTACGCCATGAAATTCAAGATCTCATCGATAACGGGGTGATTTTGCCTCCCGAGAAGCCCAATGTTACTACAAATCCCCTCCCCACACATAACCAAGCTCCACCGCCCAAAAGACTTAATTTCATCCATACCGGGGCCGTGTCCTACGACCCTAGTATCTATATCACACCTACCCACCTGCCTAAACCGGAGGTGTTTCTTCCCGATTGCACCGACTTGTGCATGATGGACATCTCCATGACCCAACCCAAGCCAGCAGTGGTGACCACCGAGAATAGGAGAGAGGAAATCCCAAAGGAAAAACAATTGGTTGAGCCAGAGTCCGCGGAATCAGGGAATCATGTTGAGAAGATATATAGTCCGGGTGACTACATTTCATCGATAGGCCAAGATGGGCCCGGAGTAGAATTGCCAATGGAAGGAGAATTGTGTGTGATTCACGGTGATAGTTTGGGACAGGAAAGAGATGGTGTAACAGCTGTGGGGGAGGACTTTGCCGATCTCCAGTTTTACAGTGACCAAGACCCAGATAATGCAGCAATCGCATGGTTCGATTATGAAGATTCAGTAGAAGTTACTGGGTGGTTAGATGATCAACCTGATGTGACGGGAGAATTTCAGTCAGAACAGGGCTCAGCAGGATTGAGAATGCCGGTAACGGCCGGAAGGGTCGAAGAACAGAGTGCATCGCCGGAGGGCGCCGGCGTCAAGAATTTCGCCCGAGGTTGGAACATTTTGAGTGCGGAAATTATTAAACAGCCAGTTATGTCAGAACAGGCAAGTTTTGAAGATTCCGAGAGAATCAGGAAGGCGAAGGCCCACGTGGGAGTTGAAACTGCTGTGAGCACGGGAACTGAGAATGTTGCAGTCATGTGGATGAGAGGTGCTACGAACGCAAAAACAGCCATACCAGAGCCGGACAGGTGTCTGTCAGCCGCTGATGGAATGTGGTGGGAAGATGAGGACTTATGTCTTGCCCACACGGATGAAGATTGGGGGAATAACCAACCTGATGACACCTGGTATCTTGGAGAGGTCGATCACATGACACGGAGTGGACGGTATTTCAAACCCCCACACTTAGATCAGCCAGAGGCCTCGGGGAAGGATAGAGAAGCTGAGAAGCAAAAGGAGAAGCAGCTTGAAGAGGAAGTCGTACTTAAACAGCTGAAAAAGATACAAGCAGACATCTCCATCTGGGGACTGCTCATGGCCTCACGAGTACATAGGCAGGCTGTCTTGACGGCCATGGATAAGGCCAAACTCTCTATAGAGACTACACCAGAGCAACTGGTTGGGCTGGTTTTCCCGAGAGGAGGTTCCCCGACATTAACCTTTTCAGACAAAGAACTCCCGCCCAAGGGCACAAATCACAATAAACCCCTCTACATCTCTGTGGAATGTAGAGATAAGTGGATACCGGTAGTACTTGTTGATACCGGGTCTGCTATCAATGTCTGCCTAGCCAGGACAATGTATGCAATTGGCTTGAAAACTGCAGATTTCATACCAACAGCCCAAGTCATCCGGGCATATGACAATACAAGTAGAGAAGTAATGGGAACAGTTAAAGTTCAGACAAAGGTTGGGCCAGGGCAGCACGAGATAGATTTCCATGTCCTAGAAGTTCCCGCAACTTTTAATTTGCTTTTAGGGCGGCCATGGCTGCATCAGGTGAAGGCAGTATCATCTACTTTGCATCAAATGGTGAAATACCCCTACGGGAAGGGAGTAGCCATTGTCTTTGGGAATTCATCAATCCACCCACCACTGGAGGTATCCACGCCTGTTCTAGAAATCGAACACGGCATGGAAGATGTGTTCATATCAGGTTTTACCTTGGCCGAGGCTCAGGTCATACAGAATATCATGGCTGCTAATGAAGGGATATATGTCAGTGCCCAAGCAGTATATCTCATGAACAAGCTCCAATACATCCCCGGGATGGGATTAGGAAAGAGCGGCCGTAAGGGCATTGCAGCGTCGGCCGAAGTGCCGCATAACCCCCATACCTTTGGCCTGGGTTATTTGCCCACCAAGGAAGATTGGGTAAGGAAAGGAAAAAGAGATGGCTGGAAGAGCCAAAGCAAAATAGATGGGGAAACCCTTTGAATTGATGCATCGGCCCATTCGGGGTACCCTAAACGGACGCTTCGTCCGGGAGGGGGAAGATTTTCCATTCTGTGGCTTTCTGGAGCCGTGGTGGAACGCAAAGAAGAAGCGCGTGCCAGGGTTCGAAATTTTCTTTGACCTGCAATTACTTGGGGATGATGTTGCTAAAGAGTAGACAGACCCAACAGTTGAGGATGAGCATAACAAGGGATCAGAGTCTACGGACACAGAGTTTGAAATGGGAGTAGCACAGGCATGTCTACTTTCAGATCCTTCGATCGACCAGTTATGCTTGGGGGATAACTCCTCGGTGTCCATGATCAGAGATGAAACGGCTGCGGGCCTACCAACAGCTATTTTGGATGCATCCATCGCACCCTCCCTCACCTGGCAGTACAAGGAGGGGTTTTTGTCAAGCAGCACCGGGTCAGGTAGTGAGCCGGAATCTGATTCCACCGAATCTTGTGAGTCGGAATCAGGTTCCAGCTCGTCTGAGTCTGAGTTCGAGTCCGGTATTCCTGGGGGTGATAACCCGGATGCCACAGTCCTGTCCAGGTCGTTTTTTTCGTTCTCTTTTGAGTCTGTTGTAACAGAAGAATTGGATGGTTTGGAAGAACATAATGAGAATAAGGTGAATGTGGTTTCCGAGTACTTTTCTGTGCCTTTGATTTATTGCTTGAATCAGGACTTTCAAAATTTTGATGAAAACGACGAGGATGAAATTCCTCCGGTTTTGCAATGACTAATTGAACAAGAGCATGAGAGGTTTGTTAAACCCTTAATGGATGAAATCACTACCGTGAATATTGGTACTAAGAAGGACCCGCAGCTGGTCCAGATCGGGTCCACGTTGTCTTCGGAGGAACGCGAGCGCTTAGTCGCTTTATTAAAAGATTTCAAAGATGTTTTCGCGTGGTCCTACGAAGACATGCCTGGAATCGATCCTGAGATTGTACAGCACCGGATCCCTCTTGATCCCGAAGCCCGACCTGTCAAACAGAAACTCAGAAGGATCCGCCCTGATTGGGCCATTAAGATCAAGGAAGAGGTCACCAAGCAGATTGACGCAGGCTTCCTGCTGGTATCCGAATACCCGACTTGGTTGGCCAACATTGTTCCAGTGCCGAAGAAGGATGGCAGAATCCGGGTATGTGTGGATTTCAGGGATTTAAACAGAGCCAGTCCGAAGGATGACTTTCCCTTGCCGCATATCGACGAGTTGGTAGATTTCACAGCAGGGCATGCTTTGCTCTCGTTCATGGATGGCTTCTCAGGTTATAATCAGATAGTAATGGCACCCGAAGACCGAGAGAAGACTGCTTTTACCACCCCGTGGGGTACATATTGCTACAGAGTGATGCCATTTGGGTTGAAGAATGCTGGGGCTACATATCAACGGGCTGCAACCACAATATTACATGACATGATCCATAAAGAGGTTGAGGTGTACGTGGACGACATGATTGTCAAGTCCAAAGAAAGAGAGGGCCACTACACCGCCTTGCAAAAGTTCTTCCAAAGGATCAGGGAATTTAGGCTGCGGCTGAATCCTCAAAAATGTACGTTTGGTGTTACAGCGGGAAAAATGCTGGGATTTCTGATTACACAAAGGGGCATCGAAGTCGACCCGTCCAAAATCAAGGCCATCTTAGAAATGCCACCACCAATGACTGAAAAGGAGGTGCGAGGCTTTCTGGGTAAAGTGCAATTCATAAGGCGGTTCATCTCAAAACTAACCTTAACTTGTGAACCACTTTTTGGTCTTCTGAAGAAAGGGAAGAAGTTGCAATGGGACGGCCGATACCAAGCTGCATTTGAACAGATTAAAAAGTATCTACAGAATCCGCCCGTGTTGTCATCGCCAAAGCCGGGAAAACCGTTGATATTGTATCTGTCAGTAACCGAGACTACAATGAACTGCATGCTCACACAAGAGTCGGAAGATAAAGTGGAAAGGGCCATCTACTATCTGAGCAAAAAGATGTTGGATTACGAGACCCGCTACACTCCGCTGGAGAAGGCTTGTTTGGCCTTGGTATGGGCTACTAGGAAGCTGCGGCACTAGCTGTTAGCTCACTCTGTAATGTTGGTTTCACGACTTGATCCCATCAAATATCTTTTCGAGAAACCAGCACTTACGGGTAGGCTAGCTCGTTGGCTGCTGTTGCTCTCCGAATTTGATCTCAAGTATGTGACGCGGAAGTCCGTAAAAGGGAGAGCGGTAGCAGAGTTCCTTGCCGACCACCCGGTTGAAGGGGATGAAGCAGTTGAGTACCTATTCCCAGATGAAGCCATTTTGCACATCGAAGATGAAACTTGGACGATGTACTTTGATGGAGTGTCAAATCAATACGGGTATAGGATAGGAGTGTTGCTGATAGCACCTGACGATTCCCGTATCCCTTTAGCATTCAAGCTCTGGTTCAAAGTCTCGAACAATGAAGGAGAATATGAGGCATGTATTGCCGGTTTAGAAGCTGCCCTAGAACTAGGGGCAAGACGCCTGGACGTCATTGGGGACTCGAACCTTGTTGTATCTCAGGCGAAAGGAGACTGGAAAGTCAAGGAGGAAAAGATGATAATTTACCACCAGACCTTGGATTTGTTAATTCCTCGGTTTGAGAAGTTAAAATTCACTCACCTAGTAAGAGAAAACAACAGGTTCGCAGATTCATTAGCAACTCTATCTTCCATGATAGACATCCCATCGGGAGTCCGGATGCGTCCAGTCATTATCAACCAGAAATTTGCACCTACTTACGAGTCAATCTCTGCCATAGATGAAGTGCAGGACAACAACCCCTAGTATTACGACATATGGAACTTCTTGGAAAAGAGGCGTACCCACCAGGGGCGAATACCAAGGACAAAAGGGCAATCAGAAGAATGGCTATTCAGTTTATCATCTGCGGGGGTAAATTGTACAAAAGAGGTCACCTGGGAATGCATAAGTTGTGTGTGGAAGCTGAAGAGTCGAAGCGCCTGATGGAGGCCATCCATGGAGGAGAATGTGGGGCACATATGAGTGGGGTAATGCTGGCACGGAAGATCCTCAGACAGGGCTACTACTGGTCTACCATGGAAGAGGATTGTATCGGCTTTGTTCGGCAATGCCACAAATGTCAGATCCATGCAAACCGCATGAACATCCCGCCGTCAAAGCTGTACAACATGACGTCGCCATGGCCGTTTTCAGTTTGGGGAATTGATGTGATTGGGGCTGTTACCCTGAAGGGGTCGAATGGGCATGAGTTTATCTTGGTAGCAATAGATTACTTTACGAAGTAGGTCGAGGCCCAATCTTATGCGGTGCTGAAGGCTTCGCATTTCGCGAAGTTCATCAGAAACAACATTATCTGCCGTTATGGAGTCCCGAACGAGATCATTTCGGACAATGGTTCCCACTTCAAGAAAGAGGTGATTGATTTGTTAGAGAAATACAATGTGGCTTTTCATAAGTCGTCCACATATCGGCCGCAGACCAACGGAGCAGTTGAGGCTGCCAATAAGAACATCAAACACATACTGCAGAAAATGGTGGAAACCTACTGGGATTGGCTAGATAAGTTGCCGTTTGCTCTGTGGGGCTACCGAACTTCAATTAGAACTTCTACCGGGGCGACTCCGTATTCCTTGGTTTATGGGATGGAGGCCGTTCTGCCTATTGAGATTGAGGTCCCGTCATTACGAGTATTGGCCGAGTGCCAGATAACCGAAGCGGATTGGCAACAAAACAGATTTGAGGAACTCATGCTTTTCGATGAAAGAAGGCTGAAAGCACTGTACCACGTCCAAGGTTATCAACGCAGAATTGCCCGGCTTTCAACAAGAAGGTTAAGTCCAAAAATTTGAAGGAAGAAGATTTGGTACTCAAAGACAACCGAGCTCCCATCCACGACCCAAGGGGCAAGTTCAGACCCAATTGGACTGGTCCCTATATCATCAAATCTATCTGGTCAGGTGGAGCTGTGGTTCTAATGGACCTAGATGGCCTAGAGTTCTCCCAACCGATCAACATGGACAAGTTGAAGAAATATTACCCCTGAGAGGCTCGCTAGGCCGAAAACCCGAAAGGGCGACCTAGGCAAAATTCAGAGTACAAAAAAATTAGAAAAATATAAAAACTGAGCTCGCAAGGTTGAAAACCCGCAAAGGGCGGCCTTGGCAAAAGTTAGAGCGCAAAAGGAGAGTGAAAATACTCGAGTGAACCCAAGCCTGAACTACGTAAGGCTTGATTCCCATCTTTGGGATACGTAGGCAGCTTCATCCTGAAGTTCAGTCATAAAAATTTTCCCCGATCAACTCTGTCCATTTGATCATCTCGGTCATCTTTGTCCATCAGCGTCTATCGCAATCTCCGGTGCGGTGCTATTCAAACTAGGGGCAACTTTCCGTTGCTGTACAGTGCCGCGGTACCGTTCAAACAAGGGGCAACTTTTCAGTTGCTAGGATCCGGGGTTGTGCATCTCAGTGACAAATCTCAGGCGTGTCCAGTTCTGATCCATATCGAAAATACTTTTGAAAAGTTTTAATAAAGGTGACTTTGTTCAAATAAATCTTTTTACAACTAAGACCATTTCTTGACCATAACGAAAAATTTTCAGTACCACAACCTTCAATTTCATTGATTTCAATACGGAGTTCTCTTGCTCTTGCTTACAATTGAAGTTGCTTTTTATTACATTCATAAAGAAAACTTGAAAGTACTAATAAAGCTATAAATCCGGGGCATAGTCAAGTCAGGTGCTCCTGCGCCCCCTCCCAGAGCTGGTCGAAGCCTCTGATGCCAAAATGGGCCCTTCATGTGCCTCTTCATTAAGCCAATCTAAGCACTCATCAGACAAAGTGCAGCTGAAAGTGGGAGCAGGGGCCAGAAGTTCTCTCGTCCCTCCATGCTGTGGCATATCGGGCTAGCTGTGCGCCTCGAATCAGGAATGTAACCGGGTACTCTATCTCTTCCGGCGGGCAAGACTAATCATGACCAAACTGGCGCAAGATACGGAATGGAAAGTAGAAGACACAGTGAGTCAAGCCAATCAATTGGATTCCGGGTTGACGTGTCATGCTGTAACTCATTACCGGGAGATTGAGCCAAGGGCATCGCCAAGCAATACGGTCTGCGGACAAACTGCACATCCATTCGAACCACCAACCCTCGTCAAGCGCATCAACTAAGCGTTGCCGAAAGAAGTAACCGCGGGCCGAATATGCTGGGCAAGAGTCCACAACCTGCAGTTTATCCATCAACCATACCTGGGGAGGGATGAAAAATGAGAGAATAAAGAATAGAGAGATGTACGATGAGAGAAAAAGTAAGAAAAGGGTTTTTGTGAGAAAAACCGAGCCTGAGGGCCGAGTGATGTGAGCAAACATATATGTGAGATTGGGTGGGAAACATTATATGCAGTAATAGTGGACTCCCTGCTAATCTGGTCGTCTCTCGACGATAAAAGGCGTCTAAGCCCAGCAATGTCTCAGCCAGAATCATGGCAATGCAGCTTTTGCCCTCCTTCAAGCCTTGGGCAACCTCAATCAACCGGGCACTAGACCCTCCGGAACCTGAGACAAATAGAAAATGGGACAGCATACACAAACAAAGGGCGTGTCGCCGGAAGCCTTGCCAGTGATGGTCACCGCGATCACCAGTCTCAGAAAAACGGCAAACCAAGCTCGGAACGTCCAGCATCCCATCACAAATCAGAGAACGAGCATCGGGTATTGAAAGCCCACACATTTGCCCTAAGGCTTGGGCATGGCCAAAACGAAGTTGGGGCAAAATTTCTTCGTTACGCTCAGTTTCCATTAAAGCTTGAAAATCTTCGAAGGTAGGACACACCTCCTACCTGCTGAAGCTGAAAACGTGAGTCACCGGATTCCAGAACCTTGCCGCGGCATCAAGAAATGGAAAATGCAGCGGGGTACGACGCAAAGTGAATAGTGTGTTTATGCCGAAGGCCCGAAAATTCAGCTTTTCCGAGCCATGAAAGTTGTTAATCCAAGTTGCAAGATTTTGGGTAAGGAATTCATCCATTTGGAGTAAATCAGAGTGGAAATGAAGAAAACTACGAAGCTGGAGTCTTTTGTAAGAGATAAGGTTGAATGGAGGACAGGTGTCAGCATTATGCTGGTTCCTCCCATTCTTGGCCGACCGGCCAGCTGTTTTGGCCGATGGATCATTTGTTCGGCCGATGGCCTTTTCACACGGCCGGTGGCCTTTCTATGGGGCCGGTGGTTCTCCCCCTTGTCCCCTGAGCTTTCCATGCTAGGTCGCTAAGGATTGGAGAATCCCACCACCCTCCAATACCCTCCAGTGATCAATTCTCACGAGGGCGCGCCCATTTGCTTATCGAGTTGTTGTATATTTGTTTATCGAGTTGTATGTCACTCTCTTTAAGTCTTTGTACTATTTATCGAGTTGTACTCGCACCTGCTTGGTCATAACGAGTCCCTTTGTTTTGTTTATCGAGTTGTAATTGGTTCACTACCTGATTATTACGATGCAATGC
The DNA here is from genome assembly GCA_036172215.1 of Camellia granthamiana. NCBI lineage: Eukaryota > Viridiplantae > Streptophyta > Magnoliopsida > Ericales > Theaceae > Camellia > Camellia granthamiana. The sequence continues at coordinate 947,421 of JAXFYN010000052.1, read as the reverse complement.
TTCGTTTTCAAAATACAGTGTCAATCTGATTCACATTGTTATGTGATACCTTGCGATGCGACGCATAGAACGTACAAATGCAACACCTTTTGAACAAATAGCTGTTTCATTTCCGTCATGTATTTCTAAAAAGAAGAGAAGAAAAATATGCGATTTCAAAAAAATAGAATCTGCCTGAGGCAATGCAATATGCTTAAACTCCTAATAAAAAGGAAAGTAAAGCAGGAAAATAACGGGGTAGTAGGGTACCGGAATGGATACCAGAAACCTCCCCTCGCGGTCATTGTACCTTTCGCGCCCTTGTTCGGGTCAATTGTATGGTTTGGCACCTTCATTATTCAAGATAATACAAGAAAACGCACTGTCAGAATGCAAGTGGTCCTTCGAGTTGACCTCAGGCCATGACTTTTGAGAGCGATGCTCGATACATACGAAGGACGCTCCTTCCTGTATCCTTTTATATATCTTGTGAATTCCGTAAATCATATCAATCATACTGTGTTGCAGTACGTTGCATTTCCGCATCATGCTTTACCATGTTCAAGTTCCTTTTTATACACATTGCGTGCATGCGTGCATTGCTTTACTGATATGTATTCAAGTTCCTTTTTATACACATTGCGTGCATGCGTGTATTGCTTTACTGATATGTGTTCAAGTTCCTTTTCATACACATTGCGTGCATGCATGCATTGCTTTACTGATATGTGTTCAAGTTCCTTTTTTATACACATTGCGTGCATGCGTGCATTGCTTTACTGATATGTGTTCAAGTTCCTTTTCATACACATTGCAAGCATGCGTGCATATCTTTATTGATATGTGTTCAAGTTCCTTTTTCATACACATTGCGTGCATGCGTGCATTGCTTTACTGATATGTGTTCAAGTTCCTTTTCATACACATTGCGTGCATGTGTGCATTGCTTTACTGATATGTGTTCAAGTTCCTTTTCATACACATTGCGTGCATGCGTGCATTGCTTTACTTATATGTGTTCAAGTTCCTTTTATACACATTGCGTGCATGCATGCATTGCTTTACTGATATGTGTTCAAGTTCCTTTTTATACACATTGCGTGCATGCGTGCATTGCTTTACTGATATGTGTTCAAGTTCCTTTTTATACACATTGCGTGCATGTGTGCATTGCTTTACTGATATGTGTTCAAGTTCCTTTTTATACACATTGCGTGCATGTGTGCATTGCTTTACTGATATGTGTTCAAGTTCCTTTTTATACACATTGCGTGCATGCGTGCATTGCTTTACTGATATGTGTTCAAGTTCCTTTTTATACACATTGCGTGCATGCGTGCTTTGCTTTACTGATATGTGTTCAATTTCCTTTTATATACACATTGCGTGCATGCATGCATTGCTTTACTGATATGTGTTCAAATTCCTTTTTATACACATTGCGTGCACGTGTGCATTGCTTTACTTATATGTGTTCAAGTCCCTTTTTATACACATTGCATGCATGCGTGCATTGCTTTAATGATATGTGTTCAAGTTCCTTTTCATACACATTGCTTGCATACGTGCATTGCTTTACTCACATGTGTTCAATCCTACTATCTTATCATACACATGGCACATGTTAGCACGCACTTTCGACTGCATTGTCATGCAGGTTGCTAACGACACTGTACCTGTTAGGTTTGTTTTCTTTTCAGGCACGATATTGTATGTACGGCTCATTTGAGGCCGGTGCAACCGGACGAGCCGCACAGGTATTGTATCCTCCGAGTGAGACGTACAGAGAATTGCATAATTCTCTTACATCCTTTCTGCATTGTAGTGTAGTTTGGTGTATGCTAGCTTATAACTGTTGCATGCGTGCTTCATTACAGCTTTCTTTGCATGATCATAAGTTATGCTCGGCTTCTTGCATTGTCTTGCATTTTGCCCCTGCCTTCGGGCGCATACCTTGTTTGTCTTGCATGCCTGTCCAAGTCTTCGGCCTTGTCAAAAATGGGTCGTCTCTGGGCTTTGACATTCACTCCCATCATTGTTATGACTTTCGAGTTCGGTCAAAGAGGGGCAACTGTAGACACTCCATTTTTGACCGTCCTCAAGACTTGAACGTCACCGTTTGAACACTCGGTGATTATCCATGTTTGCGTTCGTTTGGAGTTCCCGGGGGGCTCGGCTACGCGCCTTGCCTCAGGATCTCCCAACTTGACCGTGTTGTGTCTGGTTTTGCACCAAACACTTGTGTTTTGTCTTGGAAGGGCAGGGAATGGCTTATTAGCCATCTCCACACACCACCAGCCCTCCCCTACCATCACCGGCTACACATTGGTTCCACCGGCACTATTTTGTTAAAAGATTTGGCCGGTTGGCACTATATGTTGCCGACCGGCACATTTTTGTGCCGATGATCCTTTTTGTGGCCGGCGTGCACCCTGTACACCTCTGAGGCATGGTGCATGCCAGCTGTGCCAGCTGGAATGCACCCTCACATTCCCCCGTGCATAAGTGTGACCACTTTGCACCTTTGCACCCTTTAAGCTTCTAGAAGCTTGCACCTTTGGCCAAGCTTCTTGGAGAAGCTTGGCCAGCTGTCTTAGCTTCTCCAAGAAGCCAAGACCCCTTTGCACCTCTTGCCCCTTTTCCTTTGCTTAGCCATTAAGTCTTGTGGCTTGGTCTTGGCCTATATAAACACCACCCCTCTCCCTTTGAGAGGGGTTAGCCATTTTCAACACAAAACCAGAGCTTCTATATCTATATATCCGTGTTGTACTCTCTCTCTCTCTATATCTCACTCTCTCTCATCCGTGTGTGTGTGTTTTGAGCCTAAATAGTGTGTTTTTACCTCACTTTTGCACTAATACACACACCATTACACCTTATTTCGAGATTGAGGGATTTGGAGGGTCGTTTTTTGAGTTTTTGGACTGGTTTTGATCACTAGAGGAGGGCTGCACCACCTGTTCTTCAAGTGTTCTTCAAGGGTGAGCTAGTTACTTTAGTTTCCCCATTCTTGCAACTAGTTTTTACCTATCTTGCTTTGTGTTTTAGGCTTTGTGTATAACTGAAAAAAGTCTTATTTTTTCTTGCTTTTGAACTCTCATTAAGGTTGTTTTATGGTTTGAGTGCAAACTCACCCTCTTAAACCTTATTTTGGCCTATTTGGTTGCTTTTCTTTGAAGCCTTGTTTGCTTTGTTGTTTTTGTCTTCTCATCACTGAAAATCAGAGGATTTTTAGTGTTGAGGAAAGTGTTTTGAAGTCTTGTATAGGGGAGGGACACCCCTCTCCCCTTTGTCCCTTTTTGCCTTTGTCTTTGGCCAAAAGGGTAGCATGCATGAGTGGTTGCATTTGGCTTCATTTCAGAGTTTTTCTTGGTGTTTTGGAGCATGTTTAACCTCTATCTAATGTGGGTTTGTTGGCCCTAACATGCTTTCTATACTTGCTTTGTACCCCTCCATTTTGCTTGAAAATGTGCCATGCCATTAGCCTAGTATATCCTCATGTTTTAGCCTAACATTTTGAAGCACTTGATCATGATTTGTCATGTTTTAGATCTGTTAGCCACTGATTTTTCCATGTTTGGTGTGCTTGATGTGGTTACTTTGTATTTTGGCTTGTAAGCCTTAAGCATATTGACCTCTAACATGCTTAGCTTGGACCATCCTCATGATTTGGCGTCATTTAGGGTCATATTTCAGCCCATAAATCATGTTTGTATGTTTGCATATGTGGCTTATTTCATGCTTTTAGGGTGTGCCCTTTTATGCCTAGGAATAGGCCTTATGCAAACTTGTATGCTTAGAGCATTTTGGGACTGCCATATCAAGGGGACTTGGGTGTGTTTTTGCATGCTAGAACTCTGTTTTTATGTGCCTAATATATGCCATGAGTGGTCATGATAATGGTAGTAAGATGCTCTCTTTGGTGCCATAGGTTTAGACCCATTTGTTTGCATGCTCGCATGAGTGTTGGTCTACTATTTTGGGCATGTTTTGCCACTGTTTTGGGGAGGTTTCAGGTCTGTCCTATTGTGTTTAAGTCCACCATTGCACATTTATTTGATGCTTGTTGCATGCTTGGTCAATGTTGTCTTGACATATGACAATCCTATTGCCTTAAGTGTCCGTGTTTGCATCACACTTTGTATCTTGCATACCTAGTATTGCACACTTGCCATAATATGTTGCATTACATTTGGTATGTCTTGCATTTCATCTCACATTGCACCATTTGAGCCATGTTTGCATAACATGCATTGCATTACTTGGTTTGGGGGTGTCAAACCAAGTGTGAGAAATGAGGAGTGTTTGTACTTCAAATGACAAAACACACCTCAATTCTCATGTCACTAGGGCCCTTGATCTTGACATGATAGGGACTTAGTTCTCATTTTGTATGTTGCATGCATTTTTACATTGAAATGCAATCTTGGTTCCTTAGGTTATCATGCACCAAGATGCATAATTGATGGCCCAAGAACCAAGGGTCATGCTTCCTTGAGTCCCATACATGATAGGGGGCAACTGAAAGGAGTTTTGTCAAACGATGAATACATCTGAAAGGAGTTTTGTCAAACGGGGTTCAACGATTCAATAACGTTAGATGAATACTTCAACGGTTCAATTTCAAATGAGGCTACAACTCATATTACAACACTTCAATTCATCTACGTTATGCAAACGTAATTAGGGTTTTGGGACTTTCACCCTAGACACTCCGGCCAACTTAGTTATCACTGGAGTCCATCCCCTATCTCCTCCCAAGTCCAGTTTAGGAGTCCATCCCCTATCTCCTCCCAAACCGTGGAGTACATCCCCTATCTTCTCCCAAACAACATACATATACAATGTATCTAAACACTTATCATATACAATGATCAAGCAAGCAGATATTCAATGTGTTATTCCATCCGTCATATTCAATGACATACCCATATGATTAGTTTTAATTCACCTAATCATCATGCAGTGTCTACAATAATCAAGACTATCCTCCACCGATAGCCCAAAACATTTATTTCTAAACAGATAATAAATTATCAAACAGATAAATTATCTACAATTTCAAAGGTGAGTGATTAATCAATCTAACTCTACCATTAAATCTCATAATTTCCTAATTTCATTATTTCCAACTCAATTTCATATTTTTCATAACTTTTCCGAATTAATTATACAAATTAATTGATTACAATAAATTAGGGCTTATCTCCCCCTCTTCCCGACATTGACCCAAAGGTCCAAATATCATCAATAAACATCAATAACCTTATTTTATGACCCAAAATACACATGCATTGGTCAAAAGAACAAAACCCTTCTTTATACATTTTGAAACCCTAACACCCAAAATTTTCCAATTTCAACATTTAATCAAAATAACTACAAGTTTATGTCAAAGACCATAAATATGAGTAGTAATCCCTACCTCAAATTTCGAAACCCAGAGGAGATGATGAACAAACTCGGAAGTGCTCCAAACCCCAAGATTTTCGGATCAAAATGAAGGTCTTGCAAAGCTCTAACACTTTAATGAAGGCACAAGGCTTGGATCTCACTAAACCAAGATCAAAATGTACACAGAGAGAAAGAGAGAGAGTTCTAGAGAGAGGAGCTCTCAACTTAGGGTTTTGAAAAGCTAGAGAGAGAGAATGGCCCGAAAAAGTGATTCAAAATGCCAAAATTCGGACTGATATAATACATAGGGTGTTCCACGCTCGCCCGAAAAAGTGATTCAAAAAGCGCCGCTCGAGCGTCGATTGCACACTTCCAGAAGTTCTGCATACGATGGTCCCCGCTCGAGCGTCCGATGACCTGCAGAACAAAAAATACTGAGAGATTAATAATCTCGCTCGAGCGTCAGAATTCCCGCTCGAGCGGAGGAGCAAAAGCAAAAGGCCCGCTCGAGCGTCAAAAGCCCCGCTCGAGCGTGAAGGCCAAAATCTAGGCATCAACTCTTGGTTTCCAATCACAACCAACCTGTTTCAAACCTGCCCAACACAACCCAAGACTCAAATACCAAGGACAAAGGGTGGGGATGAGAATGAGACAACAACACATCCACAGAACCGAGTCTGGAATACAATAAACAAAGGAGGGAAAGCCGAGATCGCTATAATTTAAAACTCCTGGTTTGTTTGGGTCGTCTTCTACTACAAACTTGTTCGGATCTACTAAGGTTTGTAGATGTAGACTTGCTAGGGTTTGGGGTTGGAGAAGGTAGTCGGAGGTGAAAGAGATGGTGCCAGATGAGTGGGGTGGTGCCGGCAAAAGATGCAGGAGTGTTGATGGAATTAGGGTTGAGGTTTGGGAAATTAGGGTTAGTAGGTTAGAGACGAGGGTAGAAATGAAATTTATTATTGGACAAAATTCGAATTAAAAAAAATAAAAGAGAGGGGTCCAAAGAAATAAGGTAGGTATTAATAGCAGCCCTTATATAAAATATCCCTTGTGTTTTAAAAATTACAAAATATCCCCTGTCAGATAACTACATTAACGGAGTAGTAAATTTACCAAAGGTGGTTTGGTTTCAATTTTCTGGATTCAATTTTATGAAAATTGAGTTTTTTTTCTTTTTTTGTGTTTTTTTTTTTAGTTAATATTTTTAAAATTTTAAGCAATTTTTATTTTTTTAGATGCACCTTATTTAGATGTATCTAAAAAGTAAAAATATTTATAAAAAAATTATTTTAAAAAAATAATAAATTCACAAGAAAACGAAAAATGTATTGAATTCTTGTAATTTTTTTCTTTTTTATATTTTTGGTATTTAGTGAATTTTCTAAAGATTTTTTTCACAAATATTATACTTTTTAAGTGTATTTATGTTAGGTGTATCTAAAAATTCAAAAAAAAAATTACTTAAAATTTTACTCCATCCGTCCCAAAATAATGGTCCCTTAGAATTCAACTTTTTTTTTTTATAGTACAATTATTATATTTTAAAAGTATTAATTTTTCAAAATTACCCTTTGATGGTATATTTTTTGGGAATATCAATTGTCATAATTATACTTTTTGTATTATTAATGAATTTAAAAGGGTAAAATAGTAAATTCATATTATTTTATTACTTAATTTTTGAAAAGGGACTAATATTTTGGGACAATGAAAAATGAAATACGGGACTAATATTTTGGGACAGATGGAGTAAAAAAATTCAGTGAAAACAAAAAAAATTACAAAAAATAAAAAATTTTAATTTTCTACAAAGTGAATCCTTAAAATCCAAACCAAATAAATGACATTTTGTAAAGAGAAGTGATGTCACGTTTGTTCCCCATTGGAAAAACAAAAGGGGAATTACATGTGAGTGGCACAAAGAAAAAAAAAATTATAAAAATTTGAAGGTGTAAGTTACTCTATGATAGGGTGTAAATAAAAAGTTGTGGCCCCTCCATATTTATGTAAAAATTATACCTCCCATCGATATGTAATTCCCTAAAAACAAATTGTACTTTGAATGGTAAAATTACACTTTTGCCCATTAACTTTGAATCTATATTGCATTCTCAATGATATTCTAGATCATTCTACATTGGATAAATTACATTTACACCTCCTAAGATTTGGATTTAATACATATCACCCCTTGACATTTAAAAAATTACACTAACCCCCTGTCATTGTAATTATTTAGATGGAATGAAGACATTGAACACATGCACTCTCTCCTTTATTGTTTTGTTTTACTTTTCTTTTTCTTTTTCTTTTTTTCCTTTCCTTTGCTTTACTTTTTTTTTTTTTTAATCAATATAATTTCCTCTGTTTTTCTACTAGGGGTTGTTGCCTTTTATATAAGTAGGGGGTTTATAAAATGAGACTATAAACCACAGGGGTGGAAATGTAATTTCTAGAACGTTAGGGGGTGGGATGTAATTGGATCAAATCTCAAAGGGTGTCAATGTAATTTACCCTTATACATTTCATCTTGAAGATATTCAGAAGAAAATGACAGACAAGGAGGACAGATTACTTGGTGCTCCTGAAGCGCCATGTAATGGTACTTCTTACCAATCACAAATTCTCATGCCACCTCATATTTTCTAATCATTTAACACAAAATCGTAAGTCACACTTCCTCTACTAATCACAAGACCCTTGGGACATCACTTGGCGATGCTCCAGGACCAACCATTAACTTCTCGAAAGGGAGAGAATTTACTGCAAATATTCAAATTAATCAAATAAGAAATTAATGACATAAATTGCTTCTTAAAAAATAATGGCTACGTTTTGTTTGATTTTCAAATTCTTATTTTAGGGTCAAAAGGGGGCTGCTTGGTTGAGTAGGTTGTTTAGCAAAATTTTGTTGACTAGGAACATGCCAGATGTGTGGAGGAAGAGTATTTTAGTGCCAATCTATACGAATAAAGGAGATGTCCAGAATTCCAACAACTATAGAAGAATCAAGCTGATGTGTCATATAATGAAAGAGTGGGAGAGAGTGATAGAACGTCGATTGCGAGATATAATAGAGGTGTCAGAGAATCAATTTGGATTTATACCTGGCAGGTCAACAATGAAAGCGATCTATCTTTTGAAGAGAGTAATAGAAAACTATAGAGAAAAGAAAAGAGACATTCATATGGTGTTTATCGACCTTGAGAAAGCATATGATAGAGTGCCTTGGGATATAATATGGTGGGTGTCAGCGAAGAAATGAGTGATAAAGGTTACATTGATGAAGGGGTGGTGACCACTATTAGATCGCCTGCTAGAGAGACAAATGAATTTCTTATCACTGTAGGGTTACACCAAGGATCAACCTTATGTCCTTATCTTTTTGCTTTAGTTATGGATGAGTTGACGAGAAATATCCAGGATGACGTGCCATGGTGTATGCTTTTTGCACACGATATAGTACTAGTGAATGAGACTAGATAAGGAGTTAATACAAAGTTGGAGATTTGGAGAAAAAACTCTTGAATCTAAAGAATTCCAGATAAGCAGAACTAAGACAGAGTACATGAAGTGTAAATTTAGTAATAGTAACAATGAAAGCAGAGGAGAAGTGAAGATTGAAGACCAAGAACTGCCTAAGAGTGAACATTTTCGTTATTTAGGGTTGATTATCACAACAGTAGGGGAGATTAATGCGGATGTGGCCCATAGGATTAAGGGGAGATGGTATAAGTGGAGAAGTGCGTCTGGCGTACTGTGCGATAAACGAATACCCACTAGACTTAAAGTTAAGTTCTATAGAACGATTATTAGACCAACGATGTTGTATAGGACGGAGTGTTGGGCAACCAAGAAACAACATGTAGATAAGATGAGTGTGGCTGAGATGAGAATGCTAAGTTGGATGTGTGGCAAGACTAGATAAGAGAGAATTAGGAATAAGTGTATTCGAGAATGGGTAGGAGTAGCACCGATAGAAGATAAGTTAAGAGAGAATCGATTGAGATGGTTTGGTCATATTCAACGGAGACCAACAGAAGCAGTAGTAAAGAGATACGATGATATAACGGTAGATCAAAGTGTTAGGGGACGGAGTAGGCTTAGATTAATGTAACGCCCTTAAAATAATAACATTAAACCCACAGTATAGACATGCATTAATATATAAAAGATCCACATTCTTCTATTCATCAGAATTTCATTACAAAAGGTATTACATGTTAACAACAAAAGCAAATGCCCTAAGGGCTTACAGCTTTCCAAGTTAACACTTGGTTACAAAAAAAAAGAGAGAGTGCTAACTCATTTACACATTAAGCCCTTGGCTTGATTTTACATGTAATACATCAAAAGAAAACAAACAACAAAAAGTCTGCCCGACTCTAGCCTCCCAAGCTATGTCCTTGGAGGTGGCATGCTACCTGTACCCGAAAATAATATTCCCATACAGGGTGAGCCACAGCCCAGTAGAAATACACTAAACCAACTATGAACAATGACTAAAAGATTAGCAGTTGATAGAAGGCCAACACTAATACATCCACGTATATCATCTTACAGTTTCATAACATAGAAGTCCATATTATCTTTCATTTTCCATTTCCTTTCAATTCTCAATACATAATCATGGCTCAGAACCTGGCCAAACAACTTATATGAGACAATAACTCATAGTAACCATTTTGCCATTTCATAATAGATAAGCATACCAGCTATATCAATACCTCAATTGACAAGTATAAGAACTATGTCACGTTTTCAAAGATAAGCATATGAGCTCTATCTACACTTCTCAAAGATAAGCATATGAGCTCTATCTTCACTTTTCTAGACAAGCATATGAGCTCTGTCTACGGAGTTCATCCCCTATCTCCTCCCAAAACTATCCGGTTTAGAGGTACATCCCCCATCTTCCCCTAAACCGCGGAGTACATCCCTCATCTCCTCCTCTACACATAATGCATACAAACACATTGGTTCTATATATAATCAATCAATACATACCGTTAATGTATTCTATCAATCGTCAAATTCCATGACACATTCCGTTGATTAGTTTTCGTTTGCCTAATCATCATGCATTGTCCACAACAATCAAGACTATCCTCCACCGATAGCCCAAAGCAGTTATTTCTATACAGAATATAAATGCAACAAATGGATACATAATCAACATTTCAATTCGGTGAGTGATAAGTAATTCAACTATACCCTTTAAACCCACATACTCCCAATCTCAATATTTCCACTTCAATTCCTGGTTTCTCACAATTAATTATCCCAATTAATTAATCAATGTAATTAGGTCAATATCCATAATTAACATTACAACCCTTAGGTCCCATTTTTATCAATGTTTCAACACTTATTTCATGTGTCTATACCAAACATGCCTCTAGGTTTATTATAGACTAAACCCCAACTTTTGTAAAATTACACAAAAGCCCCAAACTTTCACAAAATTACCAAACCAACACCAACATCTCAAAATACTAAAATTTAAAGACAAAATCCATAGAGAGGAGTAGGATATCCCTACCTCAAAGTTTGAGCTCAAAAGGAGATGAAGACCCAACGACCAACGTGCTCCAAATCCAAAGATTTTCAGATTAAATCGAAGCCCTCAACACCCTCTATCTTTTTAACAAAGGACTTAGGGTAGGAAATCACCCTAGGTAGATCAAATCTTAGAGAGAGAGTAAGTTTAGAGAGAGAGGGTCTCGGATTTTAGGGTTTGAAAATAAAAAGTGGATGAAAAAGTGATTTTGAAATCCCTGCTGCTCGCTGATATAAACAGGCTCGCTTGAGCGAAGACTTGGTCGCTCGAGCGACCAGACACAGAAAACCCCCGCTCGAGCCAAGAAAGTCTCGCTCGAGCCGAAAAGCTAAATGCACGCTCGAGCGACGGAAAGCTCGCTCGACCGAAGAACAACCAGACCGCTCGAGCGAAGGAAAGCTCGCTCGAGCCAAAAACTACTGCTCTCAGGTCCAGATGAGACGCAGACGCACGCTCGAGCGAAGGACCAAAGACAGAATCTCGCTCGAGCGAAGAACATCTCGCTCGAGCGAAGACCCAAATTTCTGGGCAGCAACACTTGGTTCCCAAACACAACCAACCTGTAACAAACCTGCCCAACACATCCTATAACTCAAATACAAAGTAAGAAAGGATGTAAACAAGATAATAATCAACTGCTAACATCCACGGACACATGTCCGGATCACTGTACAACAAGGGTAAACCCGGGATCGCTATACGTTGGTTAGCGTTGTAAATAGAGATATGGATTTACTTAATTTGACTAACGAAATGGCCTTTGATAGAGCAGCGTGGAAAAGAAGGATTCATGTAGCCGACTCCATTTGATGGGACTTAAGGCTTGGATTGGCTTGGTTTGGTTTGGTTTTAAATGACTGGTAATGATATGATATTGAAATTATACCCCACATGATTGAATATTTAACAAATTAAAATTTGACTCATTATTAAGAGTGATATTTAAGGGCTTGGCTCCTTGGTGTCACTACAAAAAAATTAAGGTTTTAGAGACCAAAATTTAGGTACAAAATAAAATTATTTTTTAGGAATCAAATATTTTTATTGCGAAAAGTGTCGTTATTATATTTTTAGCAACAAAAATTGGATATTAGTGATGAATTATTATCTTTTTGGGACCAATTTTTTTGTTTCAAAAAATAAATCATTTTGAGACCAAATTATTTTGTCCCAAAAGTGTATTTATTAGTGACATTTTCAAAATTCTGTCGCTAAAAACCTTATTTTTGACTTTTTGGAACAACCTTTTAGTAACTATCCTCACGATGATAAAAATTGGTCCCTAAATATCTTTTGCAACAAAATTTTCACTTTTAGAGATCAAAAAATTTGGTCTTTAAAATTCTTATATGTTGTAGTGTGTTTTGTGTTTTTATTTTGGCCTTTGTTTGTCTTGTTGGTTCCTCGCCAACGTCCGAGGCTAGTGCTAGCATATGATAGGGTTCCTTCCTCGATGCCAACCTAGTTGGGATTGAGGTGGTGTTCCGTGAAGCTCTTTGCACTTCCTTCCCCTTTATTAATGTATTTCTATGCTTCGTATGTTCTCATTTATCAATAAAAAAAAATTTAGCTGATTAAAAAAAAATGAATTCTCTCTCTCTCTCTCTCTCTCTCTCTCTCTCTCTCTCTCTCTCTCTACATATATATCTAGTGAACTAGACTCCATCTCCGGCTTCTCCAACTAGCTGTGGGCAAACTATGGCTGACCCTTCACCACCACTCTAACCAACCAGACCTTCGTTCTACCTCACTCTAGAAATATCTCTCTACTGGGAGTCACCCTCTTCTAGTTCCATCTATCTCTATCTAAATTTCTTTGAACCAAAACATTTGTATAGTTTCACAACATCTACATTACTAGATCGTGATTGGTGATGAAAATATAAAATTTCATTTGTATTCATTGGGCTTAAGTTACCAATTCAAAATAGGAGAGTACACATTTGGTACTTAGTGATAATGGAGTTTATATTATTGTTCAATATGATGCTTATATACTTTTATTTATGATCAATTCGTTATTCAAATTCTTTGTTTTACCATTTTACTATGATTCTTGGAGATTGTTTTTCACTTGGGAATGAGATTTAAAAGGGGATAAAAGTGATGATAGTTCGTCGGCGACGACGTTAGGAATTGAAGAATGGGATAGGTTCACCAAATAAGTACAGAGAGAGACGGGGAGTTAAACCAAGGATTGAGATTTAACTATAGACACGTGGCAATTTAAGAGAAATTGGTATAGAAAGTGGAGACAAGATATAGAAATAGAGGATCCCAAGTCATTTTTAAATGTGATAAATTAAGTTAGGTTATTTAAGTTTAGGGTAAATTATAAATATAACCTCTGAGATTTATTTAAAATACAAACTGCTCCTTGTAGTTTGAAAAATTACAAATACCTTCCTGTCAGAATTTTTTATTTTACAGAATTAACTGAAAAAATGAAATTTCTAACTGTTCTTCTATACAATAATAAAATTATCTGAATTAACAATTGAAATAAAGTTTTAACATTATTAAAAACTGTTAATTAACTTGATGATTTATTAATAAAAGGGTCTATTTGTTATGAAATTAAAAACCTTAAGAGGTATAATATAATTTTCAGAACCACAAGAGATAATCTATAATTTAAGTAAATCTCAGAGGTGTATTTATAATTTACCCTTAAATTTACTGGCAACTCAGGGTAAATGAGTCTATATGACAGCTATAAAGCTCTTTTGGATGCTACCAAGAGCATTATTGTAAATCAAATGGTGCGTTTCGTTCGTATTTTGAGATAAATTTAAAAAAAAAAAAATTGAGGAGAGAGTTTAGAAAAAAAATTTGGTTTGTTTGGTTGTATATTTTGAAAATAGTTTTAGAGTTTGGGAGTTTTGGATGATTTGATATTTTATTGTAATTGAGTAGATGTGTGTGAAAGAAAAAATGATTGAGAAGGAGAGAGGAGAGAGAAAAAGTGATTGATTGATGTGTGATAGAGAGATAAGTAATTTTCAAATTTTTTTAGAAAATTTGTAACTAACACTACAGAAAAGTAAATTTTTATTTTTCATTCAGCGACTAAATTATTTTAGTTTCCAAAACTATCTATACAACGACTAAAATATTTTTTAGTCGCTAAAATTAAATTTTTGCCAACCAAACTTTTGGTCGCCAAAGATAAAAAATAAATTTTTATTTTTGATTCGGCAACTAAACAATTTTAGTTGCCAAAACTATCTATACAGCGACTAAAATATTTTTTAGTCGCTGAAATTAAATTTTTGCCGACCAAACTTTTGGTCGCCAAAGATAAAAAGTAAATTTTTATTTTTCATTCAGCGACTAAATTATTTTAGTTGCCAAAACTATCTATACAGTGACTAAAATAGTTTTTAGTCGTTGAAATTAAATTTTTGCCGACCAAACTTTTGATCGCAAAAGATAAAAAGTAAATTTTTATTTTTGATTCGGCGACTAAATTATTTTAGTTGCCAAAACTATCCATACAGCGACTAAAATATTTTTTAGTCGGCGAAATTAAATTTTTGCCGACCAAACTTTTGGTCGCCAAAGATAAAAAGTAAATTTTTATTTTTGATTCGGCGACTAAATAGTTTTAATTGCCAAAACTATCTATACAGCGACTAAAATATTTTTTAGTCGTTGAAATTAAATTTTTGCTGACCAAACTTTTGGTCGCCAAAGATAAAAAATAAATTTTTATTTTTGATTCGGCGACTAAAATTTAGTCGCCAAAACTATCTATACAACGACTAAAATATTGTTTAGTCACTGAAATTAAATTTTTGCCAACCAAACTTTTGGTCGCAAAAGATAAAAAGTAAATTTTTATTTTTCATTTAGTGACTAAATGATTTTAGTTGCCAAAACTATCTATACAGCGACTAAAATATTTTTTAGTCGCTGAAATTAAATTTTTGTCAACCAAACTTTTGGTAGCAAAAGATAAAAAGTAAATTTTTATTTTTCATTTAGCGACTAAATTATTTTAGTTGCCAAAACTATCTATATAGCGACTAAAATATTTTTTTAGTTGCCAATTTTGGCAAATTTAGAGACTAAATTTTTTTTAGTCACCAATTGTGACATTTTTAGCGACAAAGTTTTTTTAGTCGCCAATAATCAATATACCTCGACTAAAAAAATTTAGTAGCTAAATATTGTACTTTTACCAACTAACATAATTTTTGGTCGCCAATTCCACAACTTTTGACAACCAAAATATTTTTAGTCGGCAAAAGTGGTAGTGTA
The DNA here is from genome assembly GCA_036172215.1 of Camellia granthamiana. Taxonomy (NCBI): domain Eukaryota; kingdom Viridiplantae; phylum Streptophyta; class Magnoliopsida; order Ericales; family Theaceae; genus Camellia; species Camellia granthamiana. The sequence continues at coordinate 932,222 of JAXFYN010000052.1, read as the reverse complement.
AACATATGTTTGAAAATTTTCTTCCAAAAACATATTTTAAAACATAAACCAAACACACTCCAAAGTCTTTTTTACAGTTGTCAACAAGATTCTTTTAAAAAATTTGATCGCTACTTCATGGTACGGGGTAATTGAAATGCGACGGTAGATGTCGGGAGATAATTTTTAAAATTATAAAGTATTTGTTTGGCATAAGTTAAAATGAGATTTTTTAACTAAAATAATCACAAAAAGACAACATAGGCCTTTTAATCCAATAAGACAAAATGTCACATCCAAATCATAATCATTTCATTTTTTTTTTCACAAAAATCAAAAAAGTCAAAAAACCTATCCCAAACGAGACTTTTTAACCCTAAGCTAAAAAAGTTAAAAAACCAACTCACGTTCCAATCTCGAGGGGTGTTTGATAATTTGCCAAAAAATGAATATAAAAGGATATGACAAATTTTGATTTTATTAGTAAAGCAAAAGATTCATTAAGATGATTTATTTTTTTAAATATCATTACTATATCATTTTTATCATAAATTTTATATTAAATTTAGATTAATTACTTAAAAGTCCTATCTATATATTTGATAGTAGCTTAGGTCCTATTAAAAAGTTTTTGAACCAATAAATCTCATTTACCAATAAAAAGACGTTTTTGCCCTTTAACCCAAACAAGTGTATATATAAAAGCATTGCCGTTAAACAGGGTCAACACCAAAACAGAGAATGTTCTCAATTTCAAAACAGAGAATGATTTCAGTTTATAATTATCAAAACTAAGAAATTTCTCAACTTTTTTTCTAGTATGAACTAAGAATATTATAAATTGAGAATATTATAAACTGAGAATATTATAAATTGAGAATATTATAAACTGAGAATGTTCTCAATTTCAAAAAAGAGAATGACCAACTCAGCGGTGGTGATGAGACAAATCAACAACGACCTCAACCTCACGCGTGAACGGCGGTGGACGCAGTGATGAAGTTGAGCTCGACAGAGGAAGTAGTTGAAAATCGCCACTACGAACATCGCTCCTTGTTACTTCTCCTCTATTGTTCTCCACTTTATTGTTGTTCAAATCAGCTGATTCATGCGATATCGCCGCAGTAGCCATCATCGAATCATTCGAGACTTGTACTTCATTGTGCTGAAGAATTGATCTCGAGAGCCACTGATTCGACCCTTGCTACTGCTGCGACGTGGTCGTCGAATCGGAGTTGGTGTGTAAATTGAGAAAATTACCGTCATCGTACTGGTTCTGCTACCGGAGAATCACGCTGTTAAGCCATGTGGATCCAACACCGACTTGTTGTGGTGTTTATTGGTGGTGGTGCTTCGACGGATTTCCAGCGGACTAGTCGAGCTGTTCAGGCAATATAGTTCGTAGAACCAACGTGTTCTCGGCTAAGAAAGAGAGAGAATCTGAAACTACAAAAGAAAAAAAGAAAAGAAAAGAAGAAAAAAAGAAAAAAAAAAAGATAGAAAACAAATGAGAGAGAATGAGATGTTTGGTTGTTGTTGCTGTTGGGGAATGGGTGTAAAAGTAAGAGAGAGAGAATGAAGACAACAATGGATGTTTGGCAGCTATGGAGGAGGCCTTGGAAGGATAAATTGGTCTATTAAAAATTAATGGGACTTGAAAGAACAAATAATTTTATCTAAGACTGAATGGATTATAAGTTCACAAAATGGGACTTATATGTAAATGCCCCATTAAATTTACATCTTTAAGTGATATTAACATGATGTTTTCATTATAAAAAAATAAAAATCCTAAACTGGGGCCTGGTTGTTTTTAAAGATAGATGTTGAAACTAAACTAATAATAAGAAAGGGATACCAATTATCATATTTGTTTTCAAAATGAACCTCCAGATTCATAGTGAAATGAGGATATTAGCAATGGCTAAGGAGACTTGGTATTGGAAGTTAATCCCTTGGCATTAGCTTGAAAAAGATTATTTTGCCTTCTTTGTCCTATCTAATTTACTTACTCCACTAGGTTAGTGCGGTCTTTCTTCCATTATTATTTTTTAATTCTTTCACCATTTTTGACGTCCACCATTCTTTATATATCAAAATAATTTAATATTAAAATATAACAATATAATACTAAAAATTTTATACCCAAAAAAATAATATACTACCAAAAAATAATGTATTATGAAATAATTTTTTTAATATTATTGAGAATTGTAAATGCATGGTTCAAACACATTTTTTAAATTCAATTTTTAATTTTCTAAAAATTGAATTTTTTGTTTTTCGTATTTTTTATTTTTAGTGAATTTTTTTTAATATTTTAAGCAAATATATATATATTTTTTTTTAATAGATGCACCTAACCTAAATGTACTTAAAAAGTAAAATATTTTTAAAAATTAATAAATATACAAGAATACGAAAGTGTACTAAATTTTTATATTTTTTTTGTATTTTTGGTATTTAGTGAAGTTTTTAAAGAATTTTTTCACAAATATTATACTTTTTAATTGTATTTATAATGGCAAATTTATGTTTGAATAATATGTGAAATGATATGGAGCTATTCAATTTCTGTATGTAATAAATATTTTCCTTTAATGTTGAGCAAGTTTATATAGAGGCCTTGGTAGAGTAATGTGAAATATTTGTATATTTTATAAAATTGAGCTGGAGCCTAGATGTGAGTTTTCCCATTGATAGAAGTGGCCCATTTCCACAATTTTGTGTGGCAACCAAACCTTCTTGATGAGAAATGTTAGGGATCATGAAATTTTTTTCATGAAAATGATCATGAAAGATTTGTGACCCTTAGATTACCTTGATTAGTGTGTGGTGCTTTATTCTAAGTGTAATCTAAAGGTCACAAATCTTTCATGATCATTTTCATGAAAGACTTTTCATGATACCTAACATGGCTGCTTCTTGATCATGCACTTTTTTCATTCTCATGTTTTGTCATCTTGCTTGTCATGTTTTGGTCTTATTCTACTTGACTTGATTCAGGAAAGGTTTTATAAAATGATTTCATTCGTCTCATTTGTTTCTTCGTTTTGGTGCAGGTTGCCACTGATGTTGCATCTCGTGGATTGGATGTCACTAGAGTTGCTCATGTTGTCAATCTTGATCTTCCAAAGGTATATATCAGGCTGCAAGTTGGTTGCTTCTTTGAAAATGACAGCTTGTTTGGTTTTCAAATTCAGAATTCATTTTTTTTAAAATTGAATTTTTTTTCTATTTTTTTGTTTTCACTGATTTTTTAAAAATATTTTAAGTAATTTTTTTTTAAAATTTTTAAATACATCTAACATAAATACACTTAAAAAGTATAATATTTGTGAAAAAAATCTTTAAAAATTTTACTAAATACCAAAAATATATATATATATAAAAAAGAAGAGAATTCAATACATTTTCGTATTCTCACTACGAGAAAAATGAGTTTTAATGGAGTTTATTTAACGACGTGTTTTAATGTCATTTTTTATAATCTTTAATGGCGTTTGAAAAACGTCGCATTTTGTTTTAAAATAAAACGGTACCGTTTTGATATGTTAACTCTCCCACACTCTCTCTCTCTCTTTTCAAATGTCTTTTTTTGAGTCTGAGGACCAAAACACTCCGTTACTCTGTCGCTCTCTCTCTCTCTCTCTCTCTCTCTCTCTCTCTCTCAACCCTCTCTAAACCCTAATCTCTCTCAACCGATCGAATCAACCTTCTTCAGCCCTGTTTGATCCAATCTCAGAGCGATTGGCAATTTCGATTTTGAGATTTCAAAGCTCCACCGCCTCCACCATCTGCACCGGCGAGGGGAGCGAGCACCACTGTCTAAGGTGAGCACCACCGTCTCTCTCTCTCTCTCTCTTTCTCTCTCTTTCTCTCTCTCTCAAGCTTTTCCTTCCCATCGAGTTTGGTCAGATAACGAAAGATCTCGACGTTTCGATTGAATGTACATAGAAGTTTCCCATGGTTACGAAAGGTCTGTATGTGTTTTCTTTCCTGAAAGTTATTTTGATGGAAAATGGATCTAGATTTGTGATAAGCTTCTAGCAATTAATCTCAGAAATTAGAAAGAAAAACTAAGCTTTTGTTATTCAATTCTCATCAAACGAAAGGAAGAACTCTTCCATGGAGTTTTACAACAAGAGAGAAAAAAGAAAAAAGAAGAAGAACAAAAGAGATACAACAACCCCCCCCCCCCAAATCTGTAACTCTCTACCCTCTTATAATCCCCTACCCCACAACTACCTAACAGAGTAACTATCCACAGCTGCCTAACAGAACAGTTCCTATCATTCCCCACCCCTTAAAAGGAAGCTTGACCTCAAGGCTGGAAATGAGGAAAACGCTGCTGCAAGGAGTACCAAGTCTCCCAGGTGGCATCCTCAGGAATAGAATTAGACCAGTGGACCAAAACCATGGTAAGAGGCCTGCCATGCTTCTTGATCAGTTTTCTATCCAAAATCACAATGGGTTCCAACTGTAGCTACCCATCAAGACTGGTAGGTGGAAGGGAAGGTTGCACAACAATATCTTTATCCAGTTTAGGCTTCAATAAGGAGACATGGAAAACTGGATGCAGCTTGGAGGAAGATGGAAAATCTGGTTTGTAGGCAACAGGTCCCAGCTTCTGTAGGATTTGAAAAGGACCAAAATACCTGGGAGCTAGTTTAGCATTCTTCCGTAATGCCAAAGAAACTTGCTTGAAAGGCTGAAGTTTACGGAAAACCCAATCCCCAACTAAAAAAACTCACTCAGACCTGTGCTTATCTGCTTGTTGTTTCATTCGATGTTGGGACTGAACCACATGCTCTTTCAACAACTTCAAAATAGCATCTTTATCCTGCAACAAAGTATCAGCAGTTGCCACAGCAGTATTCCCTAGAATATAGTGGTTCGAGCTGGGAGGGGTTTGACCATATAAGGCCTCATATGGTGTGACTCCCGTAGTGACATGGTAGGTAGTGTTATACCACCATTCAGCTAGAGATAGCCATTTGGTCCATACAATTGGTCTGTCTCCCGCTAAACACCGCAAGTACCCCTCAAGGCATCTGTTAACTACTTCAGTTTGGTCATCCGTTTGGGGGTGATAAGAAGAACCCATACACAAGCTAGTGCCCTGCAATCGAAATAATTCCTTCCAGAATTTACTGGTAAACACTGGGTCCCGGTCTGAAACAATAGAAAGAGGCATCCCATGAAGTTTAAACACATTACCTAAGAATGCTTGAGCTATTGCAGTAGCAGTATATGGATGGGTTAAGGAAATGAAGTGAGCATACTTACTAAGCCTATCCACAACCACATAGATCACATTTTTATGGGAAGAGCTGGGTAACCCTTCAATGAAATCCATCGAAATATCACTCCAAAGCTTAGTAGGAATGGGAAGGGGCTATAACAACCCAGGTGCTGCCACTGTTTCATACTTATTCCGCTGACATACATCACATTCAGCCACAAACTAAAGTACATCAGACTTTAGGCCTTTCCAATAAGAACCTTGTTTGATTCTTCTATAAGTTCTCTCCCCTCCTGAATGCCCACCTGTGGGAGTAGCATGATGTTCCTTGATGAGTGTGGTCTTTAGCTGAGGTGAATTACCCACTACCAATCTGGTTTTGTAATAGAGCATTTCATGCTGCCAAAGAAAGTGAGGATGACGGGATGGATTTTGAGTCAAATCTGCGATAAGTTGTTGGATAGAAGGGTCTTGTTCCCGACTGGTTTGAAGATCCTTAACCCAATGGCAGAGGACAACAGAGAGAGCAGACATGTTGCTCATATCTTCCTCTCCTTTTCTAGACAAGGCATTTGCAGTGTAATTAGATTTACCACTCCGGTATACAATTTCGTAATCAAAACCCATGAGTTTGGAAAGCCATTTTTGTTGCATGAGAGTGGTAATTCTTTGCTCCAGCAAGAATTTGAGGCTTTGGTGATCTGTCCTAATGTGGAAATGCCTACCCAAAAGGTAATGCCTCCATTTGGTAACAACTAGAACTATAGCCAAGAATTCCTTCTCATATGTAGATAACCCAAAGCTTCTGGCAGACAATGACTTACTAAAATAGGCTATGGGTTGTCCCTCCTGCATCAATACAGCTCCCAACCCCTTATCAGAAGCATCACATTCCAACAGAAAGGTTTTATCATGATTGGGTAAAGCCAATACAAGAGCAGTAGTCATAGTTCTTTTCAATAGGACGAAAGCTTGTTCAGGATCCTTAGACCATTTAAAGGCATCCTTTTTGAGTAATGTAGTAAGGGGTTGGCTGATCTTGCCATAGTCTTTTATGAACCTTCGGTAATAGCCAGTCAAACAAAAATCCTCGAAGAGCTTTCAAAGATTGAGGTCTAGGCCAAGTGGACATAGCGTCTATTTTAACTTGGTCTGCAGCCACACCAGAACTAGAAATAATATGCCCCAAATACTCCACTTGCTGCTTTCCAAAAGCACACTTGGACATCTTAGCATATAGTTGATGAACTCTCAATTTTTCCAAGGTCAAGGTCACATGAAACATATGTTTGGCCCAGCTCTTACTGTATATGAGGATATCATCAAAAAATACCAACACAAACTTCCTCAAAAATGGCCTAAACACATCATTCATCAGGCTTTGAAAGATGGATGGAGCATTGGTCAAGCCAAATGGCATGACCAAAAACTCATAGTGGCCTTAATGCGTTCAAAAAGCTATTTTTTCAATGTCAGGAGCATGCATCCGGATTTGATGGTACCTAGATCTTAAATCCAACTTAGAGTAGAATTTAGCTCCATACAACTCATCAAGTAATTCATCAATCATGGGAATAGGGTATTTGTCACACCCCAAATCCGGGCATGACCGGCCGTGGCCCACAGGGACTTAGCCCAAGGCACACGTAAGCCTAAACATGAACCCACAACCATAAAGAATAAATGTGATGATAGCCCAGAAATAAATAAATCAACACTCAATCCAGTGACATACCACAAGTAAAAAACAAGTCATAACCAACTTCCTAAAAAAATATATATACTAAATGGGACACAAACCGCCCACAAAATAAAATAATTCTAAATAAAACCGAACCACAATGTATGCACAAAACTCGACAAAGCAACCCAAAACAAATTAAATAAATGCCCTAGAGGTCCATGCAATTGAGTCCCCGCTACGCCATGAGTCCACTGTAAGACCTTCTAACACCTGGAAATGGTAAACAACTAAGTCAGCTGATAGCTCAGTGAGTAGCAACATGGATAGTAAATACAGTTTTGAAAACAGGGTTCAATTCCAAAATAAGATATATATCACAGAAACTAGATTGGCATACAGTTTGGTAAATACAATCTGTTTCAAAAAGAAGGTTCCACAGTTCAACACTTAAAATACTCATGTCTCGCAAGAACATGATAAGTGACATTTTCCCCTTAAAACATATTATAACATGAACACTAATAATTTTCTGGGTACCAATAAAAACAAATAATATGCCACATAGTTCTCAAGGCTATAAGCCCCGTTAGATCCAATACCGAACTAAGAGTCATCCTCAGGGTGGCACCTGGGCCTTTTCTCAAAGACGATCTGATTGAAGGTCACCTAGTTGTTTTTAAAGGTCTTTTCCTTACAACCGTTGAGCACTAGAGTCATCACGGCCCAACCCGGATCTGTTCCCTAGTGGCCAGAGTCACCACACACAGTGGAATAATTTCCCTGGACTAAATACACACATGGTCCCAATAATCAACACACATCAGTTTCGCAAAACATGGTAGTTCATCATTATAAACATGAGACCAAAACAAATAGTTTACAGTATGCCAAGTTCACACATGTTTCAGAAATAATTTGATTCCATTGATAATATAAATAATTTATCAAAACAGTTTAGTCTTGAAACAACAATTTAATTTTCCAACAGTTCAGGGTAGGGGAACATTTATAAAAATATGTAGCATGAAACTACTCACCTGGAAACGAAATAATATAATCCTCGAATAGAGTATGAAAGTCCAACTAGTGCCCTGAACCAATATGAAAACTACACGTCACTACTAATTTAAAAATACTAAAGAATACGAACTAAGAAACCCCAAACTAAAGCGCACTAACACAGCTCAACCCAACTCACCGTTACTCTTAAATATTACCTAAGTTCATGTTCTTCAAGGTTTAAAATCACCCAAGACATGGGTTCCGGTCAAAACTTAATTAATTATGACTTTAAGATAAAACAGAATTTCAATCAAGCCTTCCCAACCTATTCGCTAACTTTGAAAATTACAAAACCCACTCCACGCTATTCGAAAAATTCCAATAACCTCCAGGTATGATCTAATATATCCTAAGTTTCAAACCCAATTGGTTTCACTTGATTTGCTTATCAAAATAATTATCTACAATTTATTATATCCAAACAGGTTGTTTTCTGCAGCACTTTAAAGAAATTGACGGTTCTCTTAATATACACGAGCAATCAATGCAAGGCCAAAAACGTACAAAACTAGACTCGTAACTGGTTCTAATGACACTAATTTGATAATTTTTGGATTTATACCCAAAGAGAACAACACTCCCGAATTTACTGTTTCGGACTGGTTTCCTGGACAGATTTGAATACCTCAATTTATATGGATTTTGACTCCCAAAAATTATGAAAAAATTCAGATATGCAATCCAATATGTAATTGATCTACTGTAAAAATTTCAATTCAAAATTTATCCGTTTGATATGGTTTCTTGATTTTTAAAGTTCGTGATTATGCGCAGAATGTTTTAACTAAGAATAATACCCATTCTTTATACATGAATTTAACTCCTCAAATTTCTTAACAGTATATATATATACAAAATATATAAACCTACAACCTCCATGAATGAATAAAATAATAATGGAATAAGGATAAAAACAAAACCAAAAGGAAGAAGAAAGATAAAGACCCACCACACCCAAAAATTCCTCCTTGTTTGCAACCCTTCTTTTCTCTTCTTCTTTTCTCTCAACCTTTCTCTCTCTCCCGTGGTGGCTCCTGCTGCTGTTATGAATAGTATGAGGCAACCTAGGGTTACATATGTATCTACACAAAAAGGCCCTAAAATATTATCTTTATATTACTTTATTTTCTAACACATTAATTAAATAAAATATAACTATTATTATAACAAAATATACTTACTAACTTGCCCTCAATATTTTAAAAAATAAATAAATAAATCTTGCCTCTAAATTAAATGCTTTCACCACAAATTTATTTTAAGTTTAAAATTAATTAAAAGATCCTCCAATAATATTTAATTTGCACCTTAGAATTGACCACCAAAATATTTGAGATTGTAATATTATTATTTAATTATTTACTTAATTTTTATATTCGGGTTCTCACAGTATTTGTCCTTGATAGTGTCCTTATTTAAAGCTCTATAGTCAATACACATTCGCCAAGTGTTGTCCTTTTTGACCAAAAGGACTGGTGAAGAAACAGGAGACACACTATGCCTAATAACCCTTGAGTTCAACATCTCTTTTACTATTTTCTCAATCTCATTCTTCTGAATATAAGGATATCGAAAAGGCCTAGGGCTTGTTTGGTTTGTTTTTTAGAAAAATTTTTGGGAAAAATTCTTTACAAACAAATTTTCAAGAGTAATTAAACCAAACAAATTTTTTCAAAAAAAATCTCAAAATTTTGTTTGGTTACCTGCTTTCTAAAATCACTCTCTCTTTCATACACATCAAATCAATCACTGTTTTTAAAACTCTCTCCCAAAAGCAATTTTTCAAAACCATTTTTGAAAAAAGGCAAACCAAACAAGTTTTCATACTTTTTTATCTCAAAAACTACTCTACAAACACAAACCAAACACACCCCTGATATTTGGGGATGACTACCATCCTTGAGAGGTATTTTGTGATCATGTGATCTAATTGGAGGTAAGTCACTGGGTTTCTAAAACACATCAGTATAATCATGTAAGATTCTATCAAGATCTGAATGAACCTCATGGTCAACTTCAGCATAATTGGAATGTAGGCTGCAAAGGTGAGCTATGATTCCCTTTGGTTTTTTCTGCATCAACTTCTCCATTGCCTTAACTTCAATTTGCTGTATCCACTGTTGCACCACTTTGCAACACATGCTTTTTGCCAAATGTAGTGAATTCCATCTTCAAATTCTGGAAATCCCATAACACCGGTCCCAAAGCAGATAACCACTGGACTCCCAATAGCATGTCACAACCCTCCAAAGGTAATAATCTCATGTTAGCTGTAAAAGTTGTACCCTGTACAACCCACTGGAAATCCTTCACCATAGCATTGCTTTGTAACTTGGTACCATCAGCTACCACCACTGTTAAAGGATTGGTGAATTGGATTGATGCTCCAGTTTGTTTTGTCATTACTGTGTCCAAAAAATTGTGGGTACTACCTGAATCAATTAATATAGTGACCATATTCTTCTTAACCTTTCCTTTAATTCTCATAGTCTTATAAGAGAAAGAACTTGATAGGGCATGAGCTAAGATTTGCAATTCTTCTTGCACATTTTCTTTGTCCATGTCCTATACCACATCCTCAAAGACATCTTCCTCATCCTCAGCTTCGAGCATAAAGAGTTGCTTCTTCTTGCAAACATGGCCTCTGAAATATCTCTCGTCACATCCATAACATAATCCTTTCATTCTTGTCACGCCCCACTTTTTATTACTAAAGGTCATTACCAAGTTCATTAACTTAATCCAATTTCAGAGATAACATGCGGAAATAAACTCATACATTCAATTCATAGCAATGAATATCAGTACTCTCATTCATATGCAAGTAAATGTTACATGATCATACTTAATAAATTGCCCTTGGGCTTACAACCTTTAAATAAACAAATGAAGGGTGTAACCCTTTTACACATATGGCTTTCCGCCAACAACAAAGAGGCCCCGTGGCCCACAAACAAGAAGATTCAAATCTTGTAGCACATCCTGCTAAACATCTGAAAAAGATTCAACAACGTGGGATGAACATATAGTCCAGTAGGGATCTCAACATGATCCTCAACAATAACAACAGTACAGATAGCTATGATCATGAACACTCTTTCTCGTACTAGAATAATAATGTGACTGTTTAGACAAAATATATATATATATATATATATAAAATTTTCTCAAAAACAACTATTTCATTCAACGCTATAAGTGATTCATCTTTCCCTTTTTCCTTTCATTAACCCCGTTCCCAATCTTTTATACATAAGCAATTACTTAGGAAATAAATTCACTAAGACCACTACTATTCTCCAATTTCCACACATGCAACAGATGTGCCTTTCTAGAACATATTTCTAAAATGTTTGATTCTCTTTACACTTCTAAAAGACAAGGGGTAGCAACTGATACATGATTAACACAAGATAATCCATTTACAATTTCATGACACGAATGTCTACATTGCCTATGACACATAGTCTATGGCACAATTCACCTTCCCTTTTATGGCTCAGAACCTGGCCAAATAATTCAACAAGGGTTTCATCTCTTATTAACAATATTTCCAATTCAACAGGAATAACAAATCAAGTTAAACATATCTGATAACATAACGAATACACATGTTGGTATCATATCAATCTCACAAAAAACACTTCCGTACTTCACAACTGATACACATTTTAGTGATGTATCATATCAACAAAACACTTCAGTGGACAAGCATATGAGCTGTATCACACTTCAATAGATAAGCATAAAAGCTATATCTCTGCAATAGGTGCGCATATGAGCTGCAACCCTGGGTTCATCCCCTATCTTCCCATAATCATCAATCGGTTTAGAGGTACATCCCCTATCTTCCCCTAAACCGTGGAGTACATCCCCTATCTCCTCCCATACACAAGTAATGCATATAAACACAACGTCATATACACAAACAATCAATGGTGTAATGCATACACAACAATTCAACACAACCGTGTCATCCTCCACTGATGACCAAGGACAAAACCTCTAGATGTAGGTATGTTGTACATCTATTAACAGACTCAATTATCATGAGACCACAAACCCTTCAACAAAACTAACATGACAGTTAAAGATACAACCTCCACATATGAGTGTTCAACACTCACATTACAATAATCCAACTCTCATACCTTTTGCCTTCACAAATTCAATTCCCTGGACAATAAGGCCATAACTCATTTTAACCCATTACATTCTTTTCCAAGCCACTCCAATTTAATTATGCAAATTAAGTTATAATCATTAAACTAGGGTCTTCCTCCCTCTTTCTCAATACTGACCAAAAAGGCTCAATTATTAACAACAAACAACAATGATCACATTGAAGACCCAAAATACATAAGTATTTGCCCAATGATCAAAACCCCTCTATTAATTTATTAAATCAAATAAAATTACGGTTTTCTCTCCTTTCAACAACAACATGCTAATTAACACCCCAATTAGCCTAAACCATAACTAATGATAATAAACCCAACTCCAACAGTCAACCCAAGGTTCAACCTCATGATTTTCAATAAATCCAACATGATATACTGTTTTTATGCAATACAAAAACTACCACATGTCTATCTATAGATGGAGTATTGAAAAGAAACAAGGAGAATCCCTACCTCAAAGGAGAACCCAAATGGAGAAGATTGACCCGAAATCCAAGTGCTCCAAATCCACAATTCTTCAGATTAAAATGTAGCCCTCACTCTCCTCTACCTTTTTAACAAAGGACCTAGGATGGATTTATAGAAGAAAGAGATGAAATCTAGAGAGAGAGTATGTTTAGAGAGAGAGACTCTCGGCTGCTAGGGTTTCAAGAAAGAAAGAAGGAGAAAAATGTTATTTTTCCCCGTTGCTGAGTTTATAAACTGGACAGGCTCGCTCGAGCGAAGACCTGGTCGCTCGAGCGACCAGACACAAGAAACAGACCTCGCTCGAGCGAAGAGAAGCTCGCTCGAGCCAACAAACACTGCTCTCAGGTCTAAGTACTAGACGCAACGCTCGCTCGAGCGAAGAAAGGCTGGCTCGAGCGACGGACCAAAAACAAAAGCCTCGCTCGAGCGAAGAGAAGCTCGCTCGAGCGACCAAGTCAAAAACTGGACAGGCAGACTCGGTTCCTAAACTCAACCAATCTGTAACCAACCTGCCCAAAACATTCTAAACCCAAATTAAAAGAATTGAATGATAGAAATAGCTCAAAACAACAACCGGAATCCTCGGAACTAAGTCCGAATACAAACACCCAAAGGAGAAAGAACCGGGATCGCTACAATTCTTCTCTCCTCCAATTCCTTCTGTGTCATTTTATTTATAGCAGTTACTGACTCCATAGGTTTTGGAGCTGGCTCCATTGATTTGCTACTTGTAGGGAAATTGGTATTGTAGCTTTTGGAATAAACCCTATTCTTCTTGGCTAAGGCCTCAATTTTGTCTTCTTGTGACCTTGCTAAACCCATGGCTTGTGAGACATTTCTTGGTCTAAACATCTGTACTCCTGCCTTGATTTCATCTTTCAGGCCACTCACAAAACAACTAACAAAGAATTCTTCTGATAATCCATTTATTTTATTAGCCAATTCTTCGAATTTCCCCTGGTAGATTTGGACTGTTGATATCTGTCTCAATTTCGATAGTTGTCCCATAGCATCATCAAATAGGCTATCTCCAAATCTATCAACCAAGGCCCAATCAAATTCCCTCAAAGATCTGAGAACATGGGTCTTTTCATACCATCGGAACCAGTGAATAGCCCTATCCTCCATGTGTATTGAAGCCAATCGCACTTTTTGTGTTTCATCGATCGGATTAAATTTGAAAAACTTCTCACATTTGTATACCCAAGCCTCAGGGACTTCACTGAAAAATTTTGGAAAATCCAATTTGGCAAATCTAGTGTGCCACTGATTTGGATTATTGGTGGGTTCTTGTATAGGAATGATCGGAGGAACCGAAGAAAAACTCACATTTTCTGCGATCTGCTCGTACTTCAGGTTCCAAGCTGAAACCAGATCCTTGATTCCGGCCATGGCTTCGGCCTGTTTATCTGAGCTGTCTTTTAGATGCCGAATAGCATCTTTGATTCGTCTGATATCTTGAGATCGTGTACCATCCGCCATTACCAAAGTGGTTTGCCCCAAGTCCGAAGAACGGTGGCTCTGATACCACTGATAAGCTTCTAGCAATTAATCTCAGAAATTAGAAAAAAAAACTCAGCTTTTGTTATTCAATTCTCATCAAACGAAAGTAAGAACTCTTCCATGGAGTTTTACAACAAGAGAGAAAAAAGAAAAAAGAAGAAGAACAAAAGAGATACAACAACCCGCCTATCTGTAACTCCCTCCCCTCTTATAATCCCCTACTCCACAACTGCCTAACAGAGTAACTACCCACAACTACCTAATAGAATAGTTCCTATCAATTTGCAATCCATCAACAAGTTGCTTAAATCCTTTTGTTACTATGTTAATACAATTTCAATTATTCAATTACGTTTCAAGATTTTTATATGATTCAATAGTTACATTAAGATAAGGGGGGAACTGAGTTAAAGATAGAGGATGCTTGGCCTAGCAATACACACCACACCACACTATATCTGTGAACTCCCCCCTCCTCCCTTCCCTTCTTTTAAATCTCTCCCTCTCTCTCTCTCTCTCTCTCTCTCTCTCTGCGCTAAAAGAAGACTTGATTTTCTTCTTTCTTTACAAAGGGTACACACAAAATGTTTAACCAGTTTGAGACTTGGAAATGGTTTCATCAAGAAATACTACTACTACTACTATTACTACTACTAATAGTAGTGGTATTGTTTATCTATTTCTTTGCCTTTTTCATGCTGAAGTTGGCTTCTGTTTTTCTTCTAAGGTGTGTAATTAGGCTATGCTGTGATGTTTCATGAGCTTGGTGGATACTCAGATGAAAATTTAAAGTTCTTTCCCTTATATCTTTAAAATTATATGCAGGTGTATGTGGTCTATATTCTACCAAGAATCAAGTTAATGTTGTCATTGGTTTCATTGATACTGGTTAGTTTTCTCTCCCTTTCGCAGACCAATTGGTTGATTTTTTAGACAATGCTACCAATATATGTATGTACAAATGAGGCATCCTTCATTTATTAGTTCAATTGAGGATGCAAAAGAGTCTCTGGCTTTTCCTAGGATTAGTAGTTAAAAACTGAACATGAACCAGTCGCTCTGTAGCTAGGGGTCAAGCCCACTAATGGGTTTCTCAAGTTTGATTTAGAAACTCGACAAGTTTCAATAATTTTTGCGTGTTGACTGTTATGCTACCTAACACACGACCACCCTCTTTTTTTCTGAACTTGAGACCACTTGTTTAAAAATTAAATGCTGAGCAGGACACAAGCGGAGTTCGAGTTTAGGAATATGTTCAACCTTAACTTATCTACCTAACAATTTTGATCAAATCAAAACAAGTCAAGCTCAACTGCAACAAAGTAGCACCCAATGATTCAATGGGGTTTCATATTTAACTGCTAATCTCTCTCTCTCTCTCTCTCTCTCTCTCTCTCTCTCTTTCTCTCTCATATTTAACTGCCAACTTGTGCTGCACATTTGAAGCTCCAAAGTTGGAAAAATTGCTGGCTCTATGTTGGCATGTTGTCAATGAATGTTACCCTTCAGAATTTTACACTTAGGGTTGTATCACAGGGTAGCAGCTCTTAAATAGGTAGCGGTAATCATGGCATTATTTAGAAAAATAAGGGAACTTTGCAGAAAGTGTCTATTTTGGGCAGATATAATTTTTGTTCAAGTAAAGACCCAAAATAAAATTACAACTTACAAATATCAATTTATGTTTCTGGCTAGGAAGCATAGATACGGATACGAGATACGGATACAATACGATACGGATATGGCGATACGACAAAACCTAAAAAAATAGGATACCGGTACAGTTAGGATACATTTGTGAAAAATATATTTTTTAAAATTATTAATAGTGAGTTACACAAAAGCTAAAGAACGTTGAGAAATCACAATGTAATTTTATAATGCAAAATACTAACTTTTAATAATTTTGTATTAATTTAAGCTAATAGCTTGTTTACTTTTTAAATTTTTAATAGGTCTTGCAAATATTTCATTTTAATATCAAGTTTAACATAATTATATTATAATAATAGAACAATTTACAACTTGTCCCTATGCTTTTTCCTTTGACACTAATTGTTATATTCTCTTGTTAATTCTTACTTTCTATGTAGTTATAGAGGACATGCATGAAATAATTAGGATACATTAATTTGATAAATTCTATTTTTTAACTCACTATGCTTTTCTTGTCAAAGAACTTAGCAAAGTACTAGAAAAATATTCTTATATTTATACTTACAATTATATTATATTATATTACTA
Source organism: Camellia granthamiana (assembly GCA_036172215.1). Lineage (NCBI taxonomy): Eukaryota > Viridiplantae > Streptophyta > Magnoliopsida > Ericales > Theaceae > Camellia > Camellia granthamiana. The sequence goes on along the minus strand of JAXFYN010000052.1, from coordinate 915,856 downwards.
TGCAAGAAATGTTACAATTCTAATTTCATAAAACAAGTAAACATGACTTGGAGTATCCGATACTTCAAAATTAAGTATCCGATACTCCAAAATTAATGAAAAATTAATTAAGAAGTATCCGATACTTTTAATAAGTATCCGATATGTATCCATGAGTATTCAAGGAATATTGGTATCCGATACGGATACGTCACCCTATTTGAAGTATCCGTGTTTCATAGGTTTCTAGAGTCCGAGGGATAAACATGCTTGTAGGTTAGTGATTGTAGGAGAAATGAGTTACTGTAAATTGGATTTGTATTTTGGATAGCTTGAAATTGTGAGTTTAAAATTTGAAGCTTTATTTTGGGAAACGTAGGGAAATGAAAATTGGGTAGGGTAGTGGAGATAAGGGGGGTTCGTGGTGAAAGTGGGATGAGGGAATACGAAATAGGGAGTTGGGGATGGGGAGGTACAGAGGGGTGGTGGTTTGCATCAGAGGGAGAGGAAGGGAGCTGTCCAGCAATGGAAGTGGTGATAGGGTGGCTTTGTGGTAGGGGAAGAGGAAGGGGGTGAATGTGCAGTGGTGGCCAGAAACAAATGGGTGGTGGTTTTGTGGCGAGAGGGAGATGTCCAGTGAGGGGAATGGTGTGATGCAATTGGTCCTGTGATGTGATTGATTGCGACCTGATTGGCGCTGGGTGATGTGATGCTATGAGTTGCAATTGGCACTGGATGTTTGTGCTAGGAGGTGGGGCTTTTGTGGTGTGATGGTGGTGGGCAGTGGTTGGTGGCGCTGGCGCTGGCTTGATAGATTGGGGTGGCATAAAGACCACTGTTGTGGAGATAGTGGTGGTGTGAGAGGTATGCAGTTGGTGATACTGGGGGTAATAAGAAGATGAAGAACGTGTAGTTGGCTGAGGGGCGGTAATGGAAGGGGGTAGAGTGAAAGGTGAAGAGAGGGGAAGAAGAAAGACAAGTGGCAAGGCAATGGGTAGATGGTGGTGGAGGCCACAGGAGCAGTGGATGGATGCCACACCAGCAACTCTTGCTGCCATCTTCTACAGCCAAACCTCCATCTCTCTCTCTCTCTCTCTCGATCTATGAAATCAATGTTTTGAAGGCATTCTTACTTGATCCTCATTTGCAGAGATTCAGAGAGAGGCATTCTGACTTCATCCTCATTTACTGAAATCAATGTTTTAAGGCATTCTTACTTGATCCTCAAGCTCCAATGGCTGCAAATAGTCTACTTTGTTTCTAAACTTTAATCGGTACTCTCTCTCTCTCTCTCTCTCTCTCTCCCTCTATTTCTTTCGAATTTTACTGCATGTATAACATTTGTATACATCAATAACATTCTTGCTTATAATTTTCTCTGAGCTAGGGGACAAAACCTTTTTTATTGCGGTAAGGGAGAATTTATCAAATTTTTCATGGAATGTATCTAATCATGAATGTTTCAAGTCACTCTGTAAATTAATTGAATGAACATGCTTGTGTATATTGTGTATGTTGGTGGACAATTTACTTTCCCCTAAAAAAAACTTTAATCCCTAAATCTTAGCATGAGATCAAGTTTAGTACTCTCACCACATAAGCAAACTACTTTTCATCTGAACTTTGCTTCTTGACTGCAATGTGTTATGAGATTAACAATTCTTAGCTTACTTCATTTTTACTACTGTATCAAATTGTCTGCACGTTGTTCTTAACTAAATTGGATTTTGGATGTTTAATGTCTTGGCAGGCACTTTTAGCAGCTAGGAATTCCAGTGCTGTTATTTTCATTGGGACTTTTGGCGCACTTGCGTATGTTATTCTGTTTATGCTTGGTGATTTAATTGGCCTCTGCATTTGAAAGTCTTCTCATTAGGAAAATTCAAAGGGCATATTGCATATGTGCTTTCTTTTACTTTAAGCTACTTAATGAGTGTGAGACAAGTGCACTGCGATTGGGGATTAGTCTCCTATAGATTGAGAAATAGCAGGAAGAAAACTTTTAACCAGTGATGTCAGTGTCAACACAGTTTCCCTTATGTTTTGCTAATTACACCTTTGAAATTGTTAGTGATGCATAGCAGTCCCAGTCTTATGAACTTAAGAGCACATAACACATAGGCATTCCTTTTTGAAGAGTATATTGCCGTTATTCTAATAAAATCAACATGAAATAGTTATATTCAAAATATCATATCAACTACTTCGAGAGATGTTTATACAATCAACTAAGGGACTAATGATTGTACATTTGGTGCAGAAATATTTTGAAATATAATTTATTTCGTTGACCCACCTGTGTCTGTGTATGATGGGACAATCATATCTGTTGTTCTAGGACGAAGTTTTCATTATGTCGATGATATCCTTCCATTCAGGTACTGTACTTAATAGATTCTGTCAATTTTTTTATTTATGATGTTCTAGTAAATCATCAAACGTGTGGGTAAATTACAGGCATCATCTTGTTTGTCCTACCCATGATATCTGTAGCATAAAAGTCAAGTAATCTGCTGCTAATTGTCATCCGTCCAATTTTCCAACACCAGTGAAAATATTTTATATACTTCCAGAAGAATAGGATATGATTGCATGATTTTGCATCGGAAGACCATCCTATGGTCTTTACCGATCCCTGCATATTATACTGAAAAAATATGAGTAGTCATCCTTGCTCTCTACTCTAACTAGAAGATGAGTCAATTGATTAATCAAGCATTGTCCTAATACAGTTTTCTGAATGGCAGATTTGATGACACTGATTTACCTGTTAATGATATTGCTGCAGTTTGCCTTCTGGTAACTAACTTTAAAAGCAACACCATAAGAGAATATAATATTTCATTACGTTGTTTAATTCCAAACTTCAAAAGCAACACCGAGAATATAATATTGTTATGAACAGGTAGCAACAATAAAGGCACAGAAAGACGTTTTGTTATAAATTCTGTCTCTGGATTCCTTGTTTGGCTAATGTGAATAAGATTCATATACCATAAGCTAACATCTTGACAGCTCTTGATTCTTTGGCAAATCTGGATATATTTTGATGGTTTATACTCTTTGAGGAAGAAGGGAGGCATTTCTTTTTTCTTTTTTCTTTTTTTGACATTTCTGATGAACACAAACATAGGTGAATTACATTCTATAGGTTGATTGTCCAAAATATTTCTGTTTCTTTCTTCTTTTAAATCCCTGCACTAGATCATCACAGAAGCTTGTTGATTTTCCTTCTGATTGTGGACTATCATTTTAATATTATTTGGGGTAAGTTGATTTAATGTGAATGTGCTACCAAAGGGAAGTAATTATTAAATCAGTTTTCTTTTCGCTTACCATCGCATACAACTGCTATTGTTTATGATTATTGATATCAATAGGGATTGATGATTGTTTTCTTTATGAAATTTTCTTTTGTTGAGAATTAGTCTTTGTAGCTTATATTTCCATTTAACTGTTATAATGTTAAATTGTTGTCTAGTTTTTCTTCTCTCTCTCTCTCCTCAATTGAATACATGTTTTAAAGTTCAAGGAACAACAGAGATAAATGGAAAAAGTGCATTGGAGACAAAGATGGAGAGGTTGGATTACAAGTCAACAAAACTGCATAGAGGGGCATCCTATTTTGGTGAACTAGGTTCATATGGTAGGAAAAGGATTTGTGTGTGAATGTGGTTATTGTGAATGGGAATTTGAATATCAAGTTGGCTCAAATGTCCACATTCCTATTTTGGTGAACTCAGATTCCTATTTTGGCTCAAATAGAGGGGCATCCTATTTTGGTGAACTCAGATTCCATTCTTTTTTCAGTGCTCAAAATACAGTGACTAATATGATTAAAATAATATTAAGAATATATATATATTTTGCACAATGATCATGGACTATCATTTGATAAGATTTTATTATTTGAATGGAACTTATTATTTTATATTAGTGCTATTCAGTTTTATTAAAGGTATTTTTTTTTCACTCACATAAAATTAGCACAATTTCAAAAAAAAAAAAAAAAAAAAAGAGGATATCACAGCGTTTCTTAAAACGCCACCTAAATCTTAAATCTAACTGTTAAATGTTTTAAAAAAGATATGACGGTGTTTCCAAAACGTCACTAAATATCATAGTGACATCATAGAACAGTTAGGTAAGACATTTGGCGGCGTTTATACTAATATAACGACATTTTTCAAACGTCTTAAAACTATAGCGACGGCCGTGTTGTCGGCATTTGGTACTAAACGTCACAAAAAGAATTAGCGACGTTTTTAGTACCTATAGCGGTGTTTTTTAAATGCTACTAAAATTGGTTTTTCCAGCAGTGTCTTGTGTATTCATTGATTTTTTAAAATATTTTTTTGAAAATATTTTACTTTTTAGATACATTTAAGTAAGGTGTATCTAAAAGTGAAAAAAAAAATTTGTTTAAAATTTTAAAAATATTCACTAAAAACAAAAAAAAATACGAAAAATAAAAAAAATTAAATTTCTAAAAAATTAAATTCACAAAAATTGAAACCAAACCGAAGAAATTTTGGTTCATGCATTGCCATTGTAGTTATTGAGTTGTCTCCACGAGGGTGTGTTGGAATATGTCCCACATCGGGCCTATGATTGGTGTGCCGTTTGTTCGGCTACTGTATTCTTGTGGTTTAGAGGGTGTGTTGGAAGGTGTCCCACATTGCTAGGAGTTGCCCCATTTGTGCTAGTTATAAGACTTTAGTTTCTCTCTTTTTAATACTTGGGTTTTAAGGAAAAGCGTGTGTTGAGCTTTTCAATTGATCCCAGTCACCATTAATTTACTTTTGGAATACCTAAACCTGATGCTTCATTTCTGGCTGCCTCAATTATAGACCATGGAAGACAATGTACACCGAATAGGAAGGACATGGATGCTTCATTTCTGGCTGCCTCAATTATAGACCATGGAAGACTATGTTCACCGAATCGGAAGGACAGGGCGCACAGGATCAACAGACCAAGCTGCTTTATTTTCTTGAGATCGCCCTTTAATACTAAGTGAGGGAGAAGAAGATAAGAAATCTTGAAGCTAAGCTTGTTGAATTGTAAGCGGCTTTTGAAAAGCTCTGCCCACCGTTGAACTGGATTGCATTCTTGATCGGTGATCTTTATTTATCTTCTTCAAGACAATGTTTAGTTCTAATTTGATGAAAACTTTGTCAGGTTGGGCTGCTTTGTTGCCTACCCCTTTTTTGGAAAAGTGCAGCTGGCAATACCAATCTCATGGTTGGGATTCAACCGTCATACAATTGAATTAAATCTAGTAAGGGTAGGAAAATTTTATTATTTTTTTTTTTTTGCTTTCTGAACTTCTTGGTTACAATTGAATATGTTGATCACTTGACCAAATTCACTTTGTTTTATGTAGCTGGAATATGAAGGACTTGTTTCTTCTGATACTGATATGGGATGATGAGAGATTTGTAGAGTTTCATAGGTTTCATGTACGATTTACTTCAATCTGAAATTCAATGGCATAACAAATTAGGCCGCCATGGTGGGACCTTCATGCAAACATGGAATATGCTTTTCTTAGTCATATTCAATTGCAATAAAACATACATTACAAATCTATTGATTTCAGATTGTATAAGCTAAAGCAATTCTACTTTAGACTTTGGTTTATCTGTCATCATTTTTGTTTCTTTCACATGCTTAATGCTATTGATTTCAATAGTTTGCCTATATTCTCTCATCAACCAAATGGATGGTAACGAGAATTGTTTTGTTACATTTGCACGGAAGCATTTTTTTATTCCTTCTCCTCTGTGTTGCTGTGAGGATGAGAATATTGTTTTTTGATTATTTCAAAAATAATTTTTTTGCAGCATATGATGTGCCCCATTCTAGAATATAGAACTAAGAACACTATTGATCTGTGTCCGTGGGAAGCCAAAGCTGGTGCTGAAGACTATGTCAGAGACAACTGTGTTCACCGTTTGATTCAATCCAAAACTGATGGGAAGTTGATTGAGCTGAATCACTAGTGTGCACATGTTGATGATGGTTGTGGTAGTTGCAACTGTAGTATTGATACTGGATTTAGTGAGACTCTTGAATGGTAAAGTTGAAAATGTATTGTTTTTAATTTGTTTGATTTAAGCTATTCTTATTTAATGTATTTGTTTCATTGCAGTTATTCTTGTCTGATGCATTTGTTTGATTGAAGAAATAGTAAATAAAATTTATAGAAAAAGAATTGAGTTCTATAAATCATCACAATTCAAAAAAATGAAATTTTTTAGCAAAAGATATGCAATAGAATATATCACACTTTTATAAAAGTTTTTTTTTTTTTTTTAGCAACAAAAGAAACTAAACTTTATTAAAAAATAAAGCATGATTACAACAAGATTTAGGGGAAAAAAAACTGCATCATTGTCTAAACTAAGCATCCCAACTATGTTGGCACCTAAAGCTAGACCAATCATGTGCATCCCTAAACCCCAAAACGAGTTGGAGAGATTCCAAACTCAAAACAGAAACATCCAACACCCAACCTCTTACAAGAAGCCTCACAATCTACCACCTAAACATTTTCTAATCTGTGAAAAATTAAGCAAAAACTCAGTAGTAGAACACTGATATTCTAGGAAAAAGGCTTTCATCCAAATAGCTAATTTGATGATGATTGATTCTTGCAACTCCCCCATCCTTGGCTGAACTTCATTGAACAAGCATTCATTTCTATACTTCCATGTGGACCACAATGCAACCAACGGTAAAGCTTTCCAGATTTTCCTCTCTGATTTTTTGAATCTGATACCCTCCTACCATTGTAACAAACACTCCACTGATCTAGGCACATCCCATTGTATCCCCCACCACTGTAACAAACCAGTACACACCTTCCAAACCAGAGGGCATAAAATTAGCACATGCTAAACTGTTTCTAGCTCATTTTTGCAAAACACACACTGATAGGACACACTTCCATCCAATATTCCAATCCTCTGCAGAAAAATAGAGGATTTTACTTTCTGTTTCCATGCAAGCCACCCAAAGAATTGAACTTTAGGAGGAAGATAATTCACCCAAACCAGTTTACTAACTGTACACTTCTCACCAGCATCCAAATCTGTATGTTTATATAGAATTGAGACAATAGACTGACCTGGATGTGCAGCTAGCCAAACTGGTTTATCCTCTTCATTCCTATTCAGTGATGGAGCCAACCTGAGGTCCTCTTTGAGCCTGTTCAGTTGCTCATTCTCCCAAACAAATAAATTCCTCCCAAAACTAAATTCCCAAACATCTGAACTACTTTTCTTCTCAACAAAAGACCACAGAGAACCATCTCTATCATTAGATAACCTGAACAACCTGGGAAATTTCTCTTTGAGACAAACATCACCACACCACTTATCCAACCAAAATATTATAAAAGGTAAGATAGTAAGTTAAAAATGGTTGCGCTTTCCTACTAAAAAGTGAGATTGTAACTTTAAACAATGGGGAAACTATATATGCAGATAGGAATTGGGAAAAAATATTATCAACACATAAAGGAGTACAAGTGACACTTCCTCCCACAGTTTTTCATTTGCACCCCATTACGTATACATTTGTACCCCTATGTGTTTATAATTTTTTTTCAACTCCCAAGTTTCCCCTTAAACAATCATGCTTTCTCGTAAAAAACAAGATCTTTTACAGACAAATAGTCACACTCACATCATGCTTTTTTTTTAATTATAAAAACTCGGACTAAAAAGTAAAGGTCACAGTTTTACCATTATTGTAGTAGTGACACAAAGCACACTTATCAAATTCACACACAAATTATTACATGGTTTATAATAAAGTCAATCCAGTTATACCACAACAGAGAAAGCTATGCCAGCACAATCAACCCGACCAATGACATGACATGTAACTTATACAAGCCCAACAATAGAAAAAATTTAATCATAACAACTAAACAGTTCTTCATATATAAGAACACTTTGCAACCTTGGTTTCTTCATAAATAGGGCCAATATCTATTTCTCCAACTTCTTTATTAATAAAAGCATACTCAATAAATCACCTACAATCAAATTTTGAAAATGAAAGACATTAAAGACTTATTTCCGATGTATCAAAAAAAAAAAAAAAGACATTAAAGACTGGCTAAAAGCTATTACATTCAATGTGCTTTTGCTAATGGGTGCAATGTGAAAAATATTTTTTTGTTTCAAAAAATGTAATACATAGAAAATATTCTCCAATATTTAGTTAGAACTTTGAAATAATGGTTACTAATAGTCAAGGTGTGCTGTAGTGGTGGTGGTGGTTATGGTAGGATGTTGGGGAAGAAAGAAAGAAATAACTAGTAGAGACATATTGGTTAGAGAATTATTTGTGATAATTAAATCATCAAAATAAAGTTGAACAAGATAAACTTACATTAGAGAATAATATTAAACTCTTGTATTTACTATAAGATCTGTTTATTTTGAACGTACCTGGCCAATGAAATGAATTCTATATATAGTAACATGAAAATTGTACTATATGAAAATAAAAATTCATGAATTCTGTCTAAACTTTGGCCAACCTAACAATCTACTAATTTATCCTTGTTCAAGATCCCCCAAGCAATTTTAGGAGAATTGGATAGACTGTAGAGGAAATTTCTTTCTCTTTAATACAATTTTTTTTTCTTTGCTGATAAATTAAAAAAACTATTTCTCTAATTCACACAAACGAATTCTGTAAACAACCAAAGAACAAAAAATACAACTCTTTACTTCACACAATGAAACAGTTTAGTAGAGTGTTTAGATTCTTAAAATAAAATAGGGTGAATTATACTGATAGTCTCTACATTCTGCCCCATGCGTCATTTTAGATACACTTTTAATTGGTTCAATTTTTATCCTTAATTTTTTGGGGGTCAATTTGGTTCAATTGATAACGTCATTAGGGGTTTTTTAACGGAGAATTATCACTGAATTGGTTAAGGTTTTTTTTTTTTTGATCGGCAAAAGAAAAAACTTTATTGATGATAATAATTTGATTACATCAGTAAAGAAAAGGATGAAGGAAAATGAGTACAAAAAGCATCAAAGCGAATAAAAGGATCTTAACTAGGTTGGCACACAAAAGCACGCTTAATCATTTGCTAGCACACCATCAAGTTGATGAGAAACCAACCATAACCAAAATGCAGCCAAAATACAACTAATACTCCAAGGAAGAACCCCTGCAACCTCAGCAAAAACCCCTAAACAAACAGAGCACACTAAATACACATAACAGCCAGCCAAATCCGAGTAGCAGATAAGTAGTAGATGTTCACAACAGAAAAACCAGAACAATCAGAAAAACCAGAACAAAACAGACCAGCAGCAAAGAAATAGCAGCCATATCAGAGACATAGCTGACCAACAGCAGAGGTAACAACAGAAAAACCAGAACAAATAGAGTATCACAACAGCCGGCCAAAAGCAGAGAAGCAGCAGAGGTATCATCCATTAAAGTTGCAGCAAGCACCTACCACCTCCAACCTCTAGAGGTTTTGTCTCACCCATTTTATATTTGAAACAATCGCTTGAATGGAGTAGAAACACCCCATATCATAAAACTTCAACCACATGGCCACTCGAATTTTTATTAACTCACACAAATCATTAATGGCAGGTTGAGAATTATTAAAGATACAATCATTTTTGTATGTCCACAAGGACCAAACAACAGAAATGAGAACAACTCTCCAAACTTTCTTTTCCTTTTTCCTGAACTTCCATCCCAACCACCATTGCATCAAATCTTCAAAAGATCCTGGTATCACCCATTGAATTCCCTACCAGGCCATGATATTTGACCAAACATGCCACACAAATGAGCAAGACAAAAGGAGGTGATTAGAAGTTTCGACCTCAGCTTTGCACAACACACAATGCAAAATTCCAGTACCTCTCAAAACTCCAATTCTACTAAGGAATGCAGATTTTTTCAGCCTACCTCTCCATGCAAGCCAAGTAATGAATATAGCCTTATGAGGGGCAAAATTATTCCAAACCAAATCTAGAAGGCTGAGGATAGGTCCAGAACTTTGCTTGCACCAGTTATACACAAAGCCAACTTTAAATAAGTCTGACTACTCAGCCTTCCACCAGATTGAATCCTTTTGATTAAGATGAAGGCATGGCCCTGCTCCCAACAGATTTTGCAACCTTATCACCTCATCTTCTTCCCATCCAAAGAGAGGCCTTCTAAAATTAAAAAGCCATTTGTTAGTATTGTCTCTACAAGAAATCTGCATCTTCAAGGTGATCTCCTTTTCTAAATTCAGCTGGTACAACCTAGGAAATTGGGATTTGAGAATTGATGTTCCCATCGAAATATCATCCCAGAACTTCACCCTATTCCCATCACCAATCCTAAGCTCCACATTTTCCGCAAAGAAGTTATACAACCTAGGATTTAAATATGACATAGCAAGAACATCTCTCCAAATAATAGAAACAGAAACAAAATCATTCAATGGAGGAAACCATTGACCCCCAGATACACCATATTTGGCACATATCACAGATTTCCACAAAGCCTCATCTTCCAAGGCATATCTCCACCACCACTTAAGAAATAAGCACTCATTAGTCAACCCGATATCTCTGATTCCAAGACCTCCTTGATTCTTATTCAGCTGCACCTCTTTCCACTCTACCAAATGGATTTTCCTTTTAGATTCATCCCTTTCCCACAGAAACCTAGCTAGAATCTTATCAATTTCTTTAGCAACACACTTAGGTATCTTAAACAAAGACATATAATAGATAGGTAAAGAAGACAAAACAAATTTAATAAGAGTGACTTTTCTAGCATAAGAAAGCATCATTCTCTTCCATCCAGATAATTTGTTTTTAAACCTATCCACTATTGGCTGCCAAGTTTGTTTCCTACCTGGGTTGGCTTCAAGTGGCAACCCAAGATACTTTAGTGGTAGCTTATGACTCGGACAGTTAAGTTTGGCTGCAAACTCTTCAACTAACCCATCTTCAACTCCCACACCACAAATCATACTTTTATGAAAGTTTATCTTCAACCCCGAGACCACTTCAAAGCATCTCAAAATGCATTTCACAGCCACAATCTCAGCCTAGTCAGCCTCACAGAATATAAAAGTGTCGTCAACGAACTGTAGATGAGATATGTTCACCTCTCTATCACCCACTACCACTCCTTTTATAATCCTCAACTCCTTAGCTCTTGACAACATTATGTTCTACCCTTCAGTAACAACATTAAATAAAAAAGGGGAAAGAGGATCACCCTGTCTTAGCCCTTTTTGTGGACAGAATTCAGCAGACGGTGAGCCATTAACTAAAATAGAGATTCTAGCAGATTCCATACATTCTTTCATCCATCTAATCCATCTTGATCCAAACCCAAAACTAGATAACATCTGCAGCAAAAAAATTCCAGTTAACAGTGTCGTGTGCTTTCTAAAAGTCCAATTTGAAAATGAGGCCCTTCTTCTTTGATTTTTTCCACCAATCCACCACCTCATTTGCTATAAGTACTCCGTCCATAATGTTTCTTTCCCACACAAAAGTAGACTGAGCCTTATCAATCACACTAGGCAGGACTTGCTTGATTCTATTGGCCAAAACTTTGGACAAGACTTTATAGGGAGAATTTATCAAGTTAATAGGTCTGTAATCAATAAGAGAGTTAGGATTCTCCTTCTTGGGGATAAGAGTAACAAAAGAGCAATTTACCTCATAACCCAATTTCCTATTACTATAAAAATCCTTCATAAACTTCATGATGTCACCTTTTAAGAACTTCCAACCTTTTTGAAAAAAAAGCATGTTAAACCCATTAGGGCCCGAGGCTTTGCTACCATCACATTCTTTTATAGCAGCCCATACTTCCTCCTCTGTGAATTCTCTCTCCAAAATGTCAACTGCGTGGTTAACATCAATCTTCTTGAAATCTCCTCGAATTCTTGGTCTATACCTCCATTGTTCAGTAAATAAATTCTGGAAGTGGTAACAAGCTGCTTGTTTGACCTCATTTGGTTCTTCAACCTCAACCCCATTAACCGCAATAGAAGCAATCAAGTTTCTTTTGTGTCTCTTAGTAGCCATAATATGGAAAAATCTAGTATTTCTGTCACCTTTTAGAGCTTAGTCCATCCTAGATTTTTGCACCCACATCCACTCTTTTCTTTTCCTAAGCTTCCAAATCAGACCCATTACCTCCCTTCTTCTACCCTCTTCCACCTCATCCAACTCCCTCAATTCAGATTGTAAATCCAAAGAATGTAGTTCAGTTTCAGCTTCTTTCAAATTTGAGTCCACATCACCAAACCCTTCCACATTCCATCTTTTCAGAGCAACTTTTAAAGCTCTCAGCTTTTCCGTAATTATATAGCTTGCCCATCCATGTACACTTGTTGATTCCCAAACTCTTTTTGCTTCATTAAGAAATTTGGGGTGTATAACCCAAGCATTGATGAACTTGAAAGGTTTCGAACCCCAATTCCTATCATCCTCCATCAGCATAATGGGGCTATGATCAGAAAAAAGTCTAGGTAACCCCAAACTTTATATTTGTACCATTCCAACCACTCAGGGTTAACTAGAAATCGGTCAATCCTATTCTAGCTCTGAGAGTTGCCCCAAGTGTCTTACCTACCCAACATTGGGATATCAACCAGTTCAAGGTTACTAATAAAATTTTCAAACTCATCCATGCCTCTGTCCCTCCTAATACACCTTTTTTCTTTCACTAATAGATTTAACTACATTAAAATCCACCAACCTTCCCCCCCCCCAAAAAAAAACACCATGGATTAGGGAAAGCAGACTTCAAATTGGATAAAATACCCACAACCTCCTCCTATTCAAATCCTCGTTTGGTGCATAAATGTTACCAACTACACAATTAAGAGAAGAATGCATAATACCTACCAAAAGGATGAAACTTCTGGAACAGCAACACTCATTTAATGAGAAAATCTTAGGATTCCAGATGCATAGAAGCCCGCCAGCACTTCCATCTGCATCCACAGCCATGAACTCCACTGAATCAATAGGCCACAAAATCTAACAACACTGACATCAATGCTTGACCGTTTTGTTTCTTGCAGCAGAACCATATCAACATTTTTCAACCTCAGTAATTCCTCAACCCTTAATCTTCTATCTCCCCTACCAAGCCCTCTAACATTCCAGGATAGAATCTTCATGAAGACACAAGTACTCACCAAAGCCCCCTATCAAGTGCCAGAATTAAGCACCTAGCACCACCCCTTGTACATTCACTCTATCAATGTCTTCATTTTCCATCTGAATTATTTGCTCCACAACATCAGCTTCATTCCCATTCATTACCAAATCCAAATTGATTCCCAACTGCACTGTGGCCTTTGCTTTTTTTCTAATCTTCTTTTGCTTCCATACTGTGTTGCTAATAGACAGTGATGATGAGGTAGCCATTGCTGCAGCTCGAACAAGGGCACCTCTTTGGAAGCCATTTCTGAATGGTGCCCCATTTCTCCCATTTCTTCTCTAGAATTTACCCTGAATTCCAACATTATTAATTTTCTCCTTATCACTGAATCCCCTTTGTGGTCTTATCCTTTTACTTCCATTTAATTGGGCCTCTTTTCTATTAGCCCAAACATATGCACCAGGTTGAGACACTTCCCTTTCATCTTCACTTGGGCTGAGCTCATCATCACTGTTCCCAACTTCTTCACTTGAGCTTTCCTCTTCAACAAGAATCATCTTATCATTTTCAGGCCGCTTACTGTTCCCATCAAAGTGGGCTTCATGTCTCCAATACCTCAATTGCTCGTCTTCCACTCCCCTCAACCTCCTGTAATAATGGTGTCTGCAAGCTTACATTGGGTACTGGGTTATCCTCACCATGATTGCGAATTCTCATCTCCACACCTGTCTCATTAACCATAGACATAGAGGCTGAATTACACGTGTGATAATATCCTGCCTCCACCAACACGTCATTAATCTTCTTACTATTTGCCATGTCATGACTTTTCACCACATCAGCCACAATGTTTACCATTTCATCATCTTCATTCCTGCTTTAATGGTAATCTGAAGAGCTTTGATCACCACTGCCCATGGATTTTGTTGGCAAATCCCCATCTTCAACTACACGAACAGGGTAGATACTACCATCTCTTTCCAGAATAACCATTTTATCAATACGTTCCAGTTGAGATGTACAAATTCTGATTTTTCCACACTTCAGAGACTCCATGCTTAAAACATTATGATCAAGCTCAACAACTTCACCACAAACTTCACCATTTTTTCGGAAGTTATTAACATTCCAAAGATTTGGAGGCATTCCAAAACAACTTAACCAAACAAATCTTTCATTATCCAACCTCATACCTTTATCCCATTCAATGATTGATTCACACCACTCCATTATCCAATCACCAAAACTGTTCATCAATTGCTTCATGTCTTCTTTTGATTTGAAAGTGATAAGTGCATTTCTCCCTCCGCCTTCTCTGAGTTGAATGTCCTTCAATCCTCTGTTTCAGCATTCTGTCTTGAAATCATCGAAGCTGTGATGGGTTTTAAATTTAATTACTACACTCAGTAGTAACCAACCAATTTAAACATAGTGAACAATCCTTTAGGATTCATCGACTCCGGAATCTCATCCACAAAGATTGTGTGGAGCTTTGCTAACGGTCCATGCCTACCTTGCCTTCGTCGGAACACCGGCTTCCACCCACCTTTGTGGGAACACATTCTCACTATTTTAGGCACTCACAATAGTCAAATTTTACTGAATTGGTTAAGGTTAACTTACTAAGTTAATCTAGTTTACAATTTCACCCTAACAGCAAGGCACATGCCTTTCATTTGCACATTTTTCATTAAAAGATATGCTAGCAATTATAATCAATTGGATCAAATTAAGACAAAATCATAAATTCTGGATAAAAATCAAATCAATTGAAATTATAAGGACCAAAATGACACAAGAACCTAAATACAAGGATTATTAATATAATTTAACCAAGAAAATATTATTTGAAAGGCCTCAAACAAAATATAAATATATACACTACAAATTAAAGGATATGAGCATAAACAAATAAAACCACAGTATATTTATCAACAAGATGAAGAGGCATTTGGTGTAATAATTTTTTTACTTTTACTTTATTATTATTATTATTTGTGTGTGTATATTCATACCTTTTCTGTAAAGAGATTGGCGATCCACCGCAGCTAATGGTAGATATTACTCCCATTCCACATCATAACCTGCATGTGGCAAGTATCAAATGATTACTAAAACTAAAAATATAGCTAATAACTTGATTCATCATTATTGTCAACACCACCTCTTCTTTCGAATATCATTATTAAAGATCACTCAACTATTAGGTCATTTAAACTGTCACTTACAAGAAAAAGAGAAAGAAACAAAAATTATCTAAGGACTCAATTGAGACTTTGAGCTTCAATCACCACACGGTATGTTTGCTTATATAATCGTATTGACAGGTAGATAGATTTGTAATTTGTAATTAGCCTTTTACCTATTGGCCAAAAATAAATAAATAAATAAATAAAGATAATCAAGTATATACTTTTGCATTGTGTTTGAATAATAAATTTGGATAGAGAGAAAATAGAAAAGGTAAATGAAAATAGAGAAAAAAATTAACTTATATTTTTATTCATATTTCATTCACTTTTTTTCTTTTCCTTTCTAAATCCCTATCCAAAATCATGATCTATGTTCAAATCACGAATTTGAGTAAAGATTTGAAAAGAAAAATGAAAAATGTGAGAAAAATGGGAATGAAATATAGGTTAATTTTTTTTTTTTTTTTTCACTTTTCGTTTCTAAATCCCTCTCCAAACACTACAACATATAAGAGTTTTAAAAGTGAAAATTTTGTTGCAAAAGACATTTAGGGACCAATTTCTATCGTCATGAAGATAGTCGCTAAAAGGTCGTCCCAAAAAGTAAAAAATAAGACTTTTAACGACAAAATTTTGAAAATGTCACTAATAAATAGACTGTTAGGGACAAAATAATTTGATCTCAAAATGATTTATTTTTTGAGACAAAAAATTTGGTCCCAAGAAGATAATAATTCATCACTAATGTCCAATTTTTGTTGCAAAAAATATAATGACAACATTTTTCGCAACAAAATTATTTGGTCCCTAAAAAATAATTTTGTCCGTAAATTTTAGTTTCTAAAACCTTAATTTTTTGTAGTGAAATATCCAAACAAAGCATAAGTTAATGAAGAATTAATCTATTGCTAACCAATATTGTATTAGTGACGATCACGTTGTAACGTTGTTAAGAAATTAGTGTATAGACAATGTTCAAAATCTGGAGGATATACTATTAATTTCTGAAATATACAAATTGTTGGAGACAATAATTATATCTTAAATCTTAAGATTAAAAACATGCACAGAGTTTATTAAGGATAAGTATTTTTGGACATCTTATTATTATTATTATTAGAGCAATGCTATATGTAATTTCATTTCTTACCTCTTTTTATCATTCCTAGAAACAAAATAATAGGATTTATATTCACAAATGCATATAGGACCGATTTATTTGTGTCTGAGAAAATGAAGAATATGTGGCGTTTGTCTTCTTCTTCTCCTTATTTTTGTTCTTCTTCTTCTTCTTTTTCTTCTTCCTCTTATTATTATTATTATTATTATTATGGATAAAAGACAGTTTTAGTCCTTAAAATATGTATTATGTCATTTTAATCCATCAAGTTTCAATTTTGTCATTTTGATCCTCAAAGTTATCAATTTGAGTCAATTTAGCTCTCTAACGTCTATTTACATTGATAACGGAAAAAATATTTTACACTTGGGTAAAAGATAATTTTGGTCCCTAAAGTATGCGTCTCTTGTCATTTTAGTCCCTCGAATTTTAAATTTTGTCATTTTGATATTCAAAGTTGTCAATTTAAACTAGGACGAAATCGACTAAGATTGACAATTTTGATTACCAAAATGACAAAATTTAAAATTTGAGGGATTAAAATGACAAGAAACATATATTTTAAGGACCAAAATTATGTTTTATTCATATTCTTGTTACCAACATAGAAGGATGTTAGACTTAGAACTAAATTGACTCAAATTGATAATTTTGAGAACGAAAATGACAAAATTGAAACTTAAGGGATTAAAATGAAAGACAAAATTGTCTTTTATCCTATTATTATTTTAGATAACCATGTGGCAAGTACAGTGCAGTGAAGTCACTTTCTTGAGTTAGTAGGAAGAACGAAATGAGAGTGATTTCGGGAGGTGCTAGCTTCAATCATCACATGTTTTATGGTGAATGAAGCCAACAAGTACAACTGCATGTAAACAAACCATGGATGACAACAGCTAAATCGTGTATTCGAATTCTCTCCAGCACTTTCTTCATCAAACAATTCAACAATTAATCATTATTACTAGCTGTGGCTTTTGGATAAACTATTAAATGATGAACGAATGAAGAAAATGCTAGAGAGAATCTTTTTCCTTACACTGCTCCCATTTTGGGATGTCGATGTGGCAAATATATATACGGGGTAGTGAAGTTGCTTTCTTGAGAAAGTTTTATTTTTTTGAAAACAACGAGAATGAAAGAAGCATATTTGTGTGGAAGTAAAATTGGTTACCTCGATAGTTGGGGCAGAAATCTACACGCAATTCGGAGATATGAATTTGGGATTTTGGAATTCCAATACACACGAGACTTGGAAGATTTTCAAGTTCCACTTTCAAAATATTGATTTTGCTCCATACTTCTTCTTTTTCTGCTTCCCTGGTGACAATCTTTTCTACTCTCTCACAATCTCCAATTCTTAGATAATTTAGACGCGTAAGGACCTTGACCATGGAAATTGTGAATATATATCTCAGGCTATCACACCTCTCCACTTCTAGGGATTCTAGACATGTGAAACAGTGAGTTTGTTGGGAAACATTCTTCCATATATGCATCAACTTGGGCAAATACATCAATTTCAATTCCAAGTATCCTAACTTAATGATTGATGTTCCTTCCTCACATTGGAGGTCAAATATTGTTTCCAGTGAATCACACCACCCAACCTTCAGCCGTTGTAGATATCGTAGTCTTTGAATTAAATTCGACGAGATCACATTTGATAGTTTCCCGCAACATTGGACCAACATGAATCTCACTTGGTCAAGGCGGTCAACTTCAAGTTGGTAGTGCCACATCTCTATTGATCCCGAATATACTTCCTCAACATCGAAATATGAAACACATTATGGACTTGGCTTAATTCGAGTGGCAAAGCAAGTCTGTAGGCAACGGAGTTAACCTTGTCAAGAATTTCAAACGGCCCAATATAGCGAGGTGCTAACTTACCTTTCTTCCCAAATCTGGAAACTCCTTTCATTGGTGAAACCTTCAGGAATACATGATCCCCAACTTCGAATTCTAACTCATTCCTTCTCTGGTCGGCGTAACTCTTTTGTCGGCTCTAGGCAATTTTAATCCTCTGTTGAATAAGTCTAATCTTCTCTGTTGTTACTTGAATCAATTCGGGACCAAGCAGAGCTCGGTCTCCAACTTCGGTCCAACATATCGGCGACCTACACTTTCTTCCGTACAAAGCTTCATACGGCCCCATGCCAATTCTAGCTTGATAACTGTTGTTGTAAGCGAATTCCACTAAGGGCAAATGCACTCCCCAATTTCCTTGGAAGTTCAATACACAAAGTCTGAGCATATCTTCAAGTGTCTGAATTGTCCTCTCTGTTTGCCCATCCGTCTGGGGATGAAAAGCTGTACTAAACCTCAGTTCGGCTCCAAAAGCCCTCTGTAGACTCTGCCAAAATCTGGAAACGAACTTCGGGTCTCGGTCCGACACAATTGACATCGGTACTCCATGAAGTCTAACAATCTCATTCACATATAGCAAGGCAAGCTGATCGGCGTTGAAGGTGGTCTTAACAGGTAAAAAGTGTGCTGACTTGGTTAGTCTATCAACAACAACCCAAATCGAATCCATACCTTTCTGTGTCTTCGGCAAACCAATCACAAAATCCATGGAGATGTGTTCCCATTTCCACTCAGGGATCGGCAAAGGTTGCAGAAGTTCTGCTGGTCTCTGATGTTCTGCTTTCACTTGTTGACAATGCAAACACTGGGACACGAACTCGGCTATCTCTCTTTTCATATTCGGCCACCAAAATGTCTGTTTCACATCTTGATACATTTTGGTATTCCCTGGATGAACAGCAAACTTGGAACCATGAGCTTTCTGCAAAATCTTCCTTTTCAATTCTGGAACGTCGGCCACGCATAGTCTTCCTTCAAACTTTAGCACTTGGTTTTCGAAGCTGTACCCTGATCTCGGCTTTGTAGCAATCTCATCGGCTATCCTTCTGAAGAATTCATCCTCCATTTGTCTTATCTTCGCTTCTTCAATAATAGTTGGTTCTACTGAAATCATGGTTAGACATGCCAGATTTCCAACTGACTTTCTGCTCAAAGCGTCGGCTACGCTGTTAGCTTTACCGGGGTGATACTGAATTTGCATATCATAGTCTTTCAACAACTCCAGCCATCTCCTTTGCCTCAAATTCAGTTCCTTCTGAGTGAACAGGTACTTTAAACTCTTATGATCTGTAAAAACCTAACAAGAAGCTCCATACAAGTAGTGACGCCAAATTTTTAAAGCAAATACAACGGCTGCTAATTCCAAATCATGGGTAAGGTAGTTCTTTTCATGCGGCTTCAACTGACGAGATGCATATGCTATGACTTTACGCCCTTGCATTAAAACACAACCCAAACCCTTATGCGATGCATCACTGTAGATATGAAACTCTTCATTACCTGATGGAAGTAAAAGTACTGGTGCTGTGACTAACCTCGTCTTCAGTTCCTGGAAGGCTGACTCCCGATCTTCAGTCCATTCATACGGTTCTCCCTTCTTAGTTAATTGCGTCAACGGAATTGCAATCCTGGAGAAATCCTTCACAAACTTCCTGTAATAACCTGCCAAGCCCAGAAAACTTCGAACCTCGGACACATTAGTCGGCCTCGGCCAATTCACTACGGCTTCAATTTTACTAGGATCAACCGAGATACCCTCTTCATTAATTACATGACCCAAGAATGAGATAGTAGGAAGCCAAAACTCACACTTGATAAACTTAGCATACAATTTCCGGTCTCTCAAAATCTGTAAGGCAAGCCTCAAATGATTTTCATGCTCAACTCTACTCCTGGAGTAAATCAATATATCATCAATAAAGACAACTACAAACTCATCTAAATATGGCTTGAAGACTCTGTTCATTAAATCCATAAATGCAGCAGGGGCATTGGTCATCCCAAAAGGCATTACTAAAAATTCGTAGTGGCCATATCTCGTTCGAAAAGCAGTTTTCTCAACATCTTCGGCGTAGGTCGGCATATTGTGCAGGTTAACCCGGTCCTGAATCGATCCGCGGAGCCCACTCTCGAATTTCCTAGCCTTCATGTATTCATCATTGGCCACATGGGGTGCAAACCTCGCCAATTCAGTAAAAGCGCGGTCATACTCCGCCACTGTCCTGTTGCCTTGCGTCAAGGTCTGAAACTCGCTAGCCTTGCGGTTTCGGACACTTAGGGGAAAATGTTTGTTGTAGAACAACTCCAAAAATCTGGCCCAGGTTAAGTCTGGATTGTTTTCCTGAACCATCATCCACCACCTGCGAGCGTCATCATCTAGTGTGAATGTTGCCAATGTTACTTTCTGAGTGTCAGTGCTGGGGAAGATCTCAAACAACTTTTCCATCTCTAAAACCCACGCCTCAGCCTTCATCGGCTCTATACCCCCAGAGAATCTTGGTGGTTTCATTTTCTTAAACTCCCTGATCAAAGCTATCGTGCCATCCCCATATAAGGCTGGTTGCGGAGGTACATACGGCACTGGAGGGGGTGGAGGCGGTATTACATTTCGGCCGTTGGTCTGCTCGGCCTGAGTCGAAGTTGCACTAGCGTACTGTTGCCTGGTTTGCCTCAACTCGCGGGCCAAACCTTCAACTAACCTTTCCAGTCTGTCCAATCTGTCTTCGGGCGAATCCCGGCCAATTGGAGGTCTGCCTCTCCTCATGATGCTATGAGTATGCAAAGTATGACTTTTAAACAAAATAAGCAAATAACCACGTAGGCGAGTAACAAATAAACATGTCAAGACAATGCACACCTTGTTCAAATAGCAAGCACTATGATGCAATCCTAACATCTTTCTAAAGGAAATTCTATGCTCTTTAGGACTCAAAGTGTGTGAATAACGTACATTAAGGAACTTGTGCTCTGATACCATTCTGTCACGACCCCAACCCGCCCCTAGTAGGATGGTGCCGTGATGGCCAGTAATCCGTAATTACCGAAGGCCAACTTACAAGGATCAAACACATCAGAGTATAATATATGGGGCTCTCAAATGCGGAAGCAGTAAATCAAAATACAAGTAGTTCATAAGAGCCGTGCATAGATCAAATGGAATGGCATACAAGCTATAACTTTACAATCAGCCACTGATAACAAAATATATATTACAATCTTGATCAAAAGGCTTCTAAAGCCGACATGTGCAAATACAGTAATTACAAGCCAAAGAAGCATAATCTTCAAGATTCGCCGACGTAAATATAACAAGGCCGACATGAATACAAAATAAGCCGACGCAAAACAAGTCAAGCCGTCATGACAGGAATCCAAAACAAGCTTTGCAACACATCTAGGCGTCACCGCCGTCCTGCTCATCACCTACATATATATAGAGAGGGTGAGCTTGGAAACTCAGTGAATGGTACTAGTAATAAAGGTTTTGCATGAATATAGCCGAAGTCCTTTCAAAACAAAACAAGCCAAAACCATACAAATATTAGCCGAGTTCCTTTCGAGCAAAACACATCAAAACTTTATCAAAACAAGGGATGAACCGTATTCATCTATTAAGTCTCACAAATCTCAAGAGATGCCTACTGGCATCGGCAAAGCACTAATCAAGCTTTCTGAACAAATATATCCACGCGGTAAATCGTCAGTGGCAAAACAAAGAGTTGTTCGATCCGTAATCGATTAGTCAAAGGTACTGCGAAAGTTTATAGTCCTCCAGCACAAGGGACTTGTGTTACTTAAGCCCGTAGCTCTTTTTAACACGATGGTCTTATGTTACTTAGGCCTGTAGCCTGCTTTAACAAGATAGTCTTTACAAGGAAAAGGATCGTATCCTTTTACACTTAGTACTGCGAAAGTTTAGAGTCCTCCAGTACAAGGGACTTTCCAAGAAAGGACCGTATCCTTTTATCACGAAGGTACTGCACAAGTTTAGAGTCCTCCAGTACAAGGGACTTTCCAAAGATAACCTCAAAACAAAACTTATACTTGATACATCAAAATAGGGCTAATCATTCATGCTTAACAAACCCTTCTATCAAAACGAAGCAAAGCAAGGTTCATTCAACATTATAACATAGCTTTATTAAAAATACCACTCACCTCGGTCTTCAGGTGTAGGCTCAAAGCAAAGATCAAGGTCCTACAATCACATGGCAAATCATATTCTCAAAACAAGCTTTACATGCATGCAAATGATCTCGGCATTCCCGCCAGATCCAAGTCAATAACAAAGCAAAACATGCTAAGAGTTTAAACGCTGTTTTCTCGTCTCGTGAAAACACACTGGGTACCAACCAAGCCTTTGCCGAGGTCCCTCACCTCCTTGCCGAGGTGTGGTCCCGATGGCCACATTCAAAACGAAATCGGGAAACCTGGGTTTCCCCTCTTGAAGAATGCAAGGAATAAGATCATCAAGAACATCAAGGACATGCATGCTAAAATCATAACTCGTTTATTCCAAAAACTGAGATTTCATGCTAAGAGCTCAAAAAAAACAGGGACTTAGGTACCCATACAAGAAGATCATGCAAGAACAAACACAAAAACATGGTTCTAGTTCCAAACTTTCGGATCAAAACGAGGCTTTTCATTAAAAACTCAAGAACACCATTTTCTCTTCAAAACTAACTTCAATTCAATGCATGGTGTGCGAAACGAATTCAATCATGCAATGCAGCTTGACAGCCAATAAGATTCACTAGAGTAGAGCAAGAATCTAACCTCAAAACTCAAATCTAACGGTTCGATCCTCGAAGATCAAGCTCGAAACTCTACTCTCTCACTCTAAAACTCCCTCCTTCTTCCTCTAGAGTTTCTCTCTCTAAAGACAAAGATTTGAGACAAAAAAACTGATTTGTTTCTAAGTCTGCCGGCTGTCTTAACACTCAGCTCGGACACGTGGCACTCCCGGGTTGGTTCAACTCAAAAGTGACTAATTGATAAGACAAGTCTCTGACAAAGCGTAAGCAACAAGCTAGGTGACAAGACACATCGGCAAGCAATGACATCGGCTAAAGACAAAGCTTCGGCAACAGGGTAACAAAGACATCGGCTAGGGAGGACAGCACTTGACTAAGCTGTGCCACACCTTGGTCTAGGCCATACCTGCCCAAGGACAAGGATTACTAGGTGCAAAACATCTCGGCCTAAATGATACACTCCTCGGCCTTGGTTCAGAACACCTCGGCCCAGATAGTGACATCTCGGCAAACATGCCCGGGGTGAAGATGGAGGTCAACCAAGTGGTTCCAAAATAGTTCTAAGTACAAAGGTTCAAAGGTGCACTAAGCTCAAGATGACCTCGGCCACACCCAAGCAAAGAACAAAATCATACAAGCAATGCTTAAGCAAAACAAAGCAAGTCTCAAACAAAACAAGACAAGGCAAAACCTTGCAACACAACATAGCAAGACAAGATCATACATGAATGTATGCAAATATGACAAAATCAAAGTGAGGGTTGTTACAGTTAGATCACAATTGTATATAGAAATGGACAATAATTATTATTTTGAAGATAAATGTAATCTACTAATGTGTCTATAGTATTCAAATCAATTTAATTTTTTACAAGTATGATCTTCTCAACGAGCCACAATTCTAATGACTACGGCAAACCGCGTTTGACAGAAATACCATAGGACACATTTTATACGTTAAACAAAATTAAAACAAATTAAGGACTGCATAGAATGAAAATGAATTTGCGTGTAATGATCTCACGCAAAATAATAAATCCTATTATTATGCACCAATTAAATATGAACAAAATTAGACTGAATGAGTATTGATTGACTAATTGGACATCTTAAACCGTTCAAATCATGTGGGAATCATGATCAAATCATGGTGTGGAATTAACACAATTTATCATCTCATATATTATCAATATATTAGTTTAATAAAGAATACTCGGGTCAATCAGAATTATGATCAAATCATGGTGTGGAATTAACACAATTTATCATCTCATATATTATCAATATATTAGTTTAATAAATAAAACTCAGTTCAATCATTTAAATTTTAAATTAAAATTTTGGGAGCAATTGTCTCAAATTATATTTTTTTTTTTTATCCACAAAAATAACAGCAATTTGAAATATCATATAACTCTTACCTATCTATCTATTTATTCACATATTTGTCAATTGTCCACGTGTCCATCTATTTGTCCATTTATTGTTCATCAGTAAAGTAGAGAACTCCAAGAATTGATGTTTACAAATTTGTTATCCTAATAAATCTTTGTTAAAAAATTTGAAAGAGTGGTGGGGCTGGACACCTTTATCACAAGTCCCACTTTGGTAATTTATATCATTTTTTTTTCTTATAAAAGTCTTTATGTATAGATCATCAAAAAAATAAATATAAACAAACTAATCATATTGATTCGATAATTAAAACAATATGATTTTATGATCTTTGACTTCAAAAAATTGGAAGGTCTTTCATTTTTTTGAACACAAATATGACAAAATTACATTATTATGATTATCATATCAATATGATTTGTTTTTGATAATTTATGCACAAAATTTACAAAATAAACAATTTAGATTATCGAAATATCCAGACTGTTTATTTTGTAAGGTCTTTCGTGTAAATCTTCCAAACAAAAAAAATAATCTCATAATTGTAACATGTTCAATTTATCATGTTTGACACCCCAAAAAAATGGTTGGTCTATTTTAAAAACACACATTTGCCACCAATTTTTCTTTGTAGGAATTGATAATTAATTAACGGTGAATGCTATATTTTAAAGTTCATTAACGTACCTTTCCATCCAAGAGATGGTGTTGAGATGAGGTTGAAAAGTCTGCCTTTTGTTGGTCAAGCTTGCGCTGAAATACTGATGGGAGTATCTTCATTTTGGGACAGTTGATTACTTCTATTGTTTTCAACAACGATCCCTCAAACGTACAAGCCTCAAAGTAGAAACTACTAAGGTTTGGCAAATTACTAAGTTTGAGACTACCCAGTTGAGGGAACATAATCATATTTGTTATCACTGCATCATCTGCATTTGGTTCGTTTCCAATGATTGATTCCATCATACCACATTCATTTACCTCTATTTCTTGTAGTTTTATAAGAAATTTGGCTAGAGAGTATGAGAATAGATTTCTCAAACTGTTGCACTCATCCACTACTAAGGATCTTAAATTTTGAAAGCCTTGAATTCCTGGTGAATTGTCCTTCCAAATATGTGTCAACTTTGGCAGACAACCTAGTTTCACCTTTTCTAATGAAGGGAGTGCCATATCTAATATGCGTTCCCAAACAAGTCCTTCAAGGTCAAAGGCTACTCCAATAGATCGACAGTCCTCCACTTCAAGTACTTCAAGATTTTGCATGCCCTTAATTGAATTGGATGGGAAAAGAATACTGGAGAGCTTATGACACTGAACAACTGTCACCTCTCTTAGTTTAGCTTTAAGTTCCCCAGGCCAAATTTCCGTAAGATTCTCCATGCCATAGATGGTCAATTCTTCAATGGTAGCCAATTTATCCTGTGAGTTCATTCACATGGTGTTACAAACATAACTAAGCACAACAAACTTGATTCCATTAAACATCATCCATTTAGTTTTCAAATTAATATACTTCATATTTGAATAATTAAATGTAAACAGTTCTTACAAATCTATTGCAATACATTTTTAGATCATTAACCTAAAAAACCTAACCCATTTTATTAGATTCTTGAATTTTCCAAATATAAAAATGCATATTAAATTTATTTTTGGTATACTGAGAGTCTTGGGCCCCTTTTGGGAATAGGTTGTTTTAGTTAGCCTTTTAACTATTTTAGTCTGGCTAAAAAAGTTGTGTTTAGGAAAATAATTGGCGTTTTTTTTTTTTTTTTTTTGTAATTGATTTGATGGTTGTGAGAGAAAAAGTAAAATGATTATGGTTCGAATGTAACATTTTGTCTTATTGACTGTTTTAGTCTATTTTATCTTTATTAACTATTTTAACCCAAATTCAACTTTCCAAATAGGGCCTTAATCTAGATTCTTAATCCATCTGAATCTTTAATACACCATAGATTCATAAATTTTCCAACTATAAAAATACACATTAAATTCAAGGCGATGGTGCTACATGCACCAATTAGTATACTAACTAGTGTACCAACACTAGTTATGATATTATTATTGACCTCACTCATTAATCACATTATAAATTCCAAAAACCTCTTAAATTATGCTACATCATCAATTAGTACATCAATTGGTACATATAACATTATTCAATTCAAGGTGATGGGGCGTCGAATCAATCAGTAGTTAAATGAGGTACAAGGATTTTTTTTTCATGATTATCATAATCTTAATTTAGATTGTAAGATCTTATGATTTTACAATATTAGTTGGGTTAAATGATTTGAATCACAGTAAAATCTTAAATTTATTAAGGGTTGTTTTGGCAAGTGCAAAAAAAAAAAAAAAAAAAATTGACTTTTTTACTTATTACGAAAAGATATGTAAAAAGTAAAAAAATGATATAATCCAAATATGTCAATAACCTGACTTTTTTGACAATTTCTAAAAGAAGCCTAAGATCTTGAAGTGACTATAATTATAGTTATAAAATCGTATAGAATCACATTATAATTCCGATTCTATTAACACTATGATCCTGCTTTTACCACAATTTGAATCCTGCCAATTTTTTTTCTTATTATTTATTTCTTATATCTATATGTGTATATCTATAAATTTGATGATAAACTTATTTCACACGTCTCTTCTAATTTATGTTAACTTTGAAAATAGGAAAATACTACAATACACACCCTTTGAGAGGTGTGTACCATATGCACTTTATAACTATATAAGAAAATGACATCATTTCATCCTTTTTGAGTCATAAAAATAAAAAAACTCATAACCAAAATCTCAAAATAATGTCATAACTAAAAAAAAAAAAAAAAAAAAAAAATTGGTCATAACTAAAGAAGAAAATGGCGTAACTAAGGGTGCATATGGTATGAGGTGTGTATAATAGAATTCTTCTTGAAAATATATTATAAGGCAAATTACACCGGTGGTCCTTTATATTTTATCCCTTGTGTCATTTTGATCCCTACACTTTCAATTGACTCAATTTTGACCCTTAATTTTAAATTTATTTCAATTTGGTCCAATTAATAATATCATTAGTGTTTTTTGAGGAAAATTATTACTAAATTGGTTGAAGTTAACTAATTGAGTTAAGTTTATAATTTTGCCCTAAAAAACATGGCACATGACACTTATGTGTGTGTTTTCTATATTAAAAAAAATGCTAAGAATAATAATTAATTGTAACAAATTCATAAATTCAGGATCAAAATCGAACTAATTGAAAGTACATAAACTAAAATGGCACAAAGAGTTAAATACAGAGATTACCGTCATAATTTGCCCTATATTATATTAAATTTTCCATTTTTCTTTAATGATTTCAAAATTATGTAACCTACAATTTCGTTATCAATAATTTTTAATTTTAATTTGTATTAAAAGTAGAATCTTCCAAAGACACCACACTAAAAAAATTCACTAGTGTAAGGAGTAAATTGGGAAATAAAGTTTAGGGCCAAAATATGAATTGGTAATAGTTCAGGGGCACAAAGTTGATTTACCTTAAAAATTAAAAGTGTATTAACTTATAGTTTTTTTTATCAATGTTTTTCAAATCTATATGGATTAGCCGTAATTCATAATAATAATTTTAAGAACATTGTAAAAAGCTTTATCAAATTCAGATTTTATAAGTAGGGTTTTTCAATAGAAAATCCCATATTGAATTCGTACAATAATAATTCTCATATATTTTCGTATAATCCCTGAAGTCCCCATTGAACAGTTAGTTCAAGTCTCTATTTTATGAATTGTAGGTGTTAGTGTCGTTAGATTAATCTTCAGAACTATTTAGATTGATCTTTGTCATACATATTGATTGATTATTTTTGTTATAAATTCATGGGAACTGTTAGGGTGTGTACATCATCAAAATGTGCACATCATGTGCACCTTTCTTTTTAACCACTAGATATCAAGAAGTTAATTTGAACCATTAAATAATTTAATTAGAAAAATTGAGTACCTTCTCAATCGGTTATAATTTTCTTTACTGAAGACTCTCTCCCCAAAAACTCACAATCAATTGTACAATCAATTGTGATCATTGAATCTCTCTTATTCTAATGGATGGTACAACCGATTAAATAACAATAATATAAACCCATACCAATCGATTGTACATTCAATTGTGATTTTTCAATCTACATTTTATTTACAATGACTACTAATCGATTGTATGATCAATTGTGGTCTTTCATCCCGACCGATTTTGCAATCAATTATGATTTTTCATTCACTCTTCTTTGCCAATTGAATATACAATTACTTGTGCTATAGCGACAAAAGTTAGGACAGTGTCATGATAATTGTGTTATATGTTATACAATTGATTATACAATCAATTGTGTTTGAAATTTTTAAAGTTGTGATATTTTGTGAATGTTGTTATGATTTTGGAGAAAAAGTTATAATCAACATGCTATGGTTATGATTTATTAGTAAAAGTTATGATTTGTTATGGTGAATCATAATAAAAAAATGTTATGATAATTTGTTAGAAATAATTATATTTGTTATAAATCATTGTTGTATTGTTATGATTAATAGTGTCTTTATTATGACACCGCTGTATATATTATGATATTGTTATAATTTATTGTAATTGTTACGATATTTGGAAAAATTTATGATTCTTTCATGTAACTTGTTGGATGACCGGTTTAACAAGTAACTTTTTATGATGCGACACAATATAGACCACACAATAGTTGCATATCATATGTCGTTTCAGAAGGTGCAAGTAATACTATTGTATACACCCTCAAAAGTGTAAACTATATGCAAAGTATGACATTTGTGGGGTTGATTACTACAAATATCATAACTTATTATTTCTCAGTCATAACTATAAAAAAAAGAAAAAAAAAATCATAACTAAATACATTTTGAGTCATAGCCAAAACAATGTCATAATCAATATGACAATGTGTATAACCAAGTCATAACAAACATCACACTAATGAGTTATAACTAATACCACTAAAATTTATTTATATATTTCAAGATATGAAGAATCATTATAATAACAAAAAAAAATTAAAAATGTAGTCTTACTGCTTTATGATTTAACAAATCTAGATTACAACAAAAGAAAAAATTATTAAACTTATAATACAAAATAAAATTTAAACAATTACGGAAAAGTATTAATTAAATAGTACTTTTATTGTATTTTTAAATGGGTCTGGCTTCTCTCCAATCTGTGATCGAACTGGAAAGTGTTGTTGGGCGCGTGGGGGGCCTACCATGGGTCCCGTTTGATAATCAGAATCGTTCAATGTGTAGAACTTGTCGAGTACTATATGCTGGTAAAAAATCGCATTGATCGGATATCGATAACTACGTGATCAAATCAGTTTTGTATATAAAAAAATGGACGGTGAAAAAATAAACGGTTGACAAAAATCTAATACGATGAGATAGCTATCGATATTTGATCAACGTGATTTTTTACAAACATATATTACTCAACGAGTTCTACATATTGAACGGTTCAGATTATCAAAACGAGACCCGTAGTGTGCCCCCACGGGCTCAACAACACCCTCCAATCCAATCACGGATGGAAAGGAAGCCAGACCCTTTTTAAAGATAGAACTAATAAGCATTCATAATTTATTATGACCTTTCAGTTTAGATTGTGAACTTAGATTTTATGTATTTTTTGTTACATATTTTAGATTCATTTGATTAATATATATAATTACATGCTATAATTTTTTTCATTTAAGATATGAATTGTTTGTTACATATTTTAGAGTCATTCTATTAAAAAATATATAATAATTATAGGGAAATTTATTAGAAAATCATTTTTCAAGTGTTTGTATCCCAAATAGTCCACAAGATATTCTTTTATTCTAATAAGTCCTATTATTTAGACATTTGATCTACCAAATCCCAATTCTCATATTTAAAATATTTGATGGACATTTTTACCCTTATAAATATTTTTTGAACGGTTAGCAATTTGGTGATGTGAACATTCATATTTTACAATATGAATATTCACATTGACGTGTGAATGTTTATATTGACATGTTAACATTCACATTGATGGTGTGAACATTCACATCACGAAATATTCATATTGTAAATGTAAATATTATTAGGGATATTTTGGTAACTATGTCACTCATAAGACTTATTGGAACATAAGAAAATAATGTGGACTAAGTGGAACATAAGTAGGTGAAAACGAATTTATGAAAAAGTGTCCCATAATTATATTTTATATATTTTTTTAAATAAGGAAATATAATTGAGTAATCAAATATCTTATGAATAATTTTATTTAGTAGAAATTAATTTCATAAAATTTAACTTGTAAAAAAAAAATTTAATTTCTCCATAATATTCACATTATAAAATATGAATGTTTATATCACCAAACTGCTAACCATTCAAAAAATATTTGTAAAGGTAAAAATATCCATAAAATATTTTAAATATGAGAATTAGGATTTGGTAGATCAAGTATCTAAATAATAGGACTTATTAGAATAAAAGAATATCTTGTCGACTAATTGGGATACGAACACTTGAAAAGGGATTTTCTCAACTTATTCACATTAACGTGTGAATGTTCACATTGACAATGTGAATATTAACATTGACATGTTAACATTCACATTGATGGTGTGAACATTTACATCAAAAAATATTCACATTATAAATGTAAATATTATTAGGGGTATTTTAGTAACCATGTCACTCATAGGACTTATTGGAACATAAGAAATAATATGGACTAAATGGAACATAAGTAGGTGAAAAGAGATTTATGAAAAAGTATCCCATAATTATATGTTATATGTATATTTTTTTTTAAATAAGAAAATATAATTGAGTTGAAATCAAATATTTTATGAATAATTTTATTTAGTAGAGATTAATTTTATAAAATTTAACTTGTAAAAAAAAAATTAATTTCTGCATACACTTGGTACTTTTTACTAAGAGCGAAAGTTTTAACATGAAACATTAAATAGACACAAACCATAAATGACATGATACAATAAAATAAAAAAATAAATAGATTAAATTAGTATAGCGATCCCGGTTTTTCCCATTTGGTTGTTGTATGCTGGACTTAGGTTCCATGGTGTTGGTTGTTGTATATATCTTGTTTTCCTCCTTTAATTCTTCGTATTCGAGTTTTGGGATGTGTTGGGCATGTTTGTTACAGGTTGGTAGTGAGTTTAAACCAATTGTTGTTGCCTAGAATTTTGTTTCTTCGCTCGAGCGAGCTCTGTGTTTTAGTTCCTTTGCTCGAGCCAGGGTTCCTTCGCTCGAGCGAGAGTTGAGTGGTGTGTCTGGTGGCTCGAGCGAGAAGTCTTGTGCTCAAGCTTGCGTCTGCGTCTGGTTCTGGACCTGAAGGTTGCATTTCTTGGCTCGAGCAAGCTTTCCTTCGCTCGAGCGAGCGAGGACTATGTTTTGGGTTTCTTCGCTCGAGCGTGCTTTTGGGTTGCAGACCTAAAGCTTCGTATTGTTGGCTCGAGCGAGGCTTTCTACGCTCGAGCGAGGGTTCTTTGTGTCTGGTCGCTTGAGCGACCACTCCTTCGCTCGAGCGAGCCTCGAATATATCAGTTCACAGCAGCTTCTTCTTCTTCACTTTTCTTCATATCTTTTACTAAAAACCCTAGGTCGGCTGCTCCCTCTCTCTCTACATACCTTCTCTCTAAAGATCCATCTAGCTCTAGTGGTCTCCTACCCTAGTCACTTTGTAAAAAGTGTGGAGCTTGGTGTGGGCTACATTTCAATCCGAAAATCTTTGGGTTTGGAGTACTTCGAGTTTCATCATCTTCTCCATTTGGTCTCTTCATTTCAAGTAGGGATAACCTACTCCTCTCTATGAGTTTTGACATAAATATTGTGTATTTTGGATAGATGGGGTTGTTTGGTGATTTTGGAAAAGTTAGGATTTGTTTTACAGTTATGAAAAGGGGGTTTTCAAATGTTAAATTCCATGTGTATGTGAGACCTTAGAAAATGGAATTAGTGTTGTTAAATTGATGAAATTGAACCTTATGGTTGATAATGGGAAAAGGGGCAAAATGCCCTAGTTATATTGAATAATTAATTTGGGGAAAATGTGTAATTTGGTGGAAATTCATGAAATTGGGAAGTTGTGAAATTGAATGGTGTAGTTGGATAAATTAATCACTCACCTACGGAAATGTTGGTAATTTATCGGCCTGATAAATTTATTATCTATTTAGAGATAATTGCTTTGGGCTATCGGTGGATGATAGTTTTGATTGTTGTAGACACTGCATGTTGATTACGGAAAACTGAAACTAATCACATTGAATATGACGGTTGGAATAATACATCGAATATGTGTATTGATTGATCATTGTATATGATAAGTGGTTAAATACGTTGTATATGTATGTTGTATGGGAGGAGATAGAGGGATGGATTCTCAAACCTGTTTGGGAGGAGATAGGGGATGGACTCCATTGGTAATTGAAGTATTGGAAGTGTTTTAATATGAATTGTAGTCTCATTTAATTGTTTGGCCAAGTTCTGAGCCATGTTTATGAATTGAATTGGTTAAGTAAAGGAAGGTGGAATGAAACATGCATATATTTGTCATGGGACTGAATTGTGTTGTAAGCTGGTTTGTAAGTGTTAGCCATTTATCAAATGCTAATGTTTTAGTTATTGCTCATATTTGGTTTAGTATATCTCTACTGGGCATTGGCTCACCCTATATGGGACATCATTTTCAGGTTCAGGTGATATGCCACCTCCAAGAACGTAGCTTGAGAGGCTTAGAGGCTGGAGGATCTTTTGTTATTCTCTTTTTGGTATTACATATAAATTCAAGCCAATGGCTTATTTTGTATAAAGAGTTAGAACTCTTCTTTTGTTGTACCCAAGTATTGACTTGGAAAGTTGTAAGCCTGTAGGGTATTTACTTTTGATGTCAACATGTAATACTTTTGTACTTCATACTCTGATGAATGGAATTATGCTTTATTCTCTTATGTCTATGCATGTCAAGAACGTGGGTTTATTTGTATTATTTTGAGGGCGTGACAATTAGTATTGAAGTAATTATGACATAAATTTAAAATAAAGGGTCTTGCTACATCCCCCTAATTTCCCTCCCCCTAATCCCCCTAATTTCCATATCAAGTAAAAAAAAAAAAAAAAGGAAACAGTTTCCCAAATTAGAAATTAGGGGGATTAGGGGGAGGGAAATTAGGGCTCCAAATCATTTTCCTAAAATAAAACCACATGATACTTATTCCTAATTGTGAGCCTTAAATTTTATCAAAGTTTGGAGGCCAAGGCAACTATTGACCGACCCTAAATCAAGCTAATTAAAATTATAAGAACTAAAATGACACAAAAGACTAAAATACAAAAACTACAAATATATTTTGCCCTAAATCTTTTCTTATATAATTACATTGACTATATATATAGTGATTGACTAAAAAAATATGAAATTATATCATTGTTTTTTAGTTATAAGATGCATACGGTGCACACCCTTTAAAGAGTGTGCTCCATAGTGTTTCTCCATATTATTTTATAAAGTTTAATATCCCAAGTTATTATTAAAAAAAAATAAATTAAAACCCAGTTTACATAAAATTTATAATGTTTATTTAAATCTCTATTTATTCATTTATGATCCGAACAAAATGAATGAACGATTAAGTTAGTTTACCAAAGTTAAAAAGATATTTTGAGTAAATATTTTAAAATTGAAACCACTCAAATATATCATTTTTAAATTGATCAGCAGAGAATTTGACTTAGTAATTATGTAGCACTTTACATGGTATAAAATTTCCAACTTAATTCTTATAGAAAGAAATTTAATACTGTGTGAGTGAATTTCCGATCACACTGCCCTCCTTAGTGGTCCAGTGGTAGAACACAAGCTGAATAGATGGCACCCTGTAATCTGCACAGAAAGAAAAGGCTCCGGCGGTGGTTCTTCCACCCGGGGGTACTCCGACGATCAAGTCAGTATCTCAAAGATAAACTATTGCTTAACTTAAAGCTCAAGACCCAAAAGTGCGTACCTTAGACCCGCCGGGGGTGCCTCTCTTTTATAGCTTTACTGTCTCCTAGTCCAACTAGAAGTCTTCTTCCTACGGACTCTCCTTCTGTGCTTGCTTAAGACTCTCCAAGAGATAAGGATAAACTCTACAGGAGTATTACCTTTATCCATCTTACAGTCTTTCTTCTATCTAGGACTCTTGTCCTTTATCTTGCTTTATCGCGGATTCCGATATCTTCGGAGGTGACCTCGGTACCTCCGAGATAACCTCGGCATAACTTCCAGGACACGTGGAACCTCGGCTGACACTTCGGTGTCTCCTCGGCCACGTGCTGTTTCTCAAAAAATACATCCCCACAACTGCCCCCTAGGTTCTATCACCTCGGTATTCTGAGGTGATGGAACCTATACTGTTCGTTCATCTGTGCCCCTCTGTTCGAGATCAAACTCACCGACCTCAAAGTTCCCTGGACTTTTCTGCCCACTAGTGTCAAGTATCAAGTTTCATGCTCTCCAAGCTGCTTGAGATCGCACCTCCTAACCGAGGTTCTGGTTCCATTATTTCGTAAACTCCAAGAGCTTTGCAACTGCGTATGAGCTGTCACGCACATGCCCCCAACCATTTTCTCTTTCCAGCACGTCGGCTAAACTTCCTTCTTTACTTACTGCCGAAGTAAGAATTTATTGACTTATTCCGAGCAAAAACCCATAGTCTGCTTTCATCAATGCCTCAGAACCAATAACCAAGTTTGTTTCAAGTTTCTCAGCTGAGATCTTTCTCCAGGCTGACATTCCTTCTATAGATCACGGATCCCAAGAACTCCATTCTGCCGTCATTCCACGCGTTCAATCAAAATCAACTCTCTCTCTCTGTCTTTTCAATTCTGCATATCTGTTTTTACTCAGACTTTCTCTCTTAAATCCTTCATTGTTCCAAACCTTCAAGCTCTGTGATCGGTGGTTCTATGATCGGTCCCGACAAACAGTCAATCATTATTGTCCTCGTTTTTCCAGGTTGTATTGAACTTGCCAGTTCAGCCAACGCATCGGCGTGGCTATTATCATATCGGCAAATCTGAAGAAGTCGGCAATCACGAAACAAGGTTGTCAGCCTGATGACTTCCTTCGTGTATGCCGACATTATTTCATCTCAGGCTACAAACTCTCCTGTTGTCTCATCTGCTTCTGCTTCTGCTGCTACTGCCAGCTTCAGTCCTACAATCAATGCTTCATATTCTATTTCACTGTTTGAGGCCTTGAACCCCAATCGAATGGACTGTTCCAATATCTCTCCATCTGGAGATATCAATACTACTCCTACCCCCGCTTCCTGTCGGTTTGAGCTCCCATCAGTGGACAGTCGAATGGACTGTCCGTTGTATTCGGCTGTGCTTCTTTTTCCTTGCTTTGGGAATCGCTCACCTCGGCTCAACGGAGCCCGGTGTATGATGGATTCTGGCGTGAACTCGGCCATGAAGTCGGCCAAAACTTGGCCTTCGATTGTTGTTCTTGATCACTGTTCTGTTTCTGTTGCTAGCATCGTGTCTGGGTCATTACTTTCTTGTTCTTCACATATTTATTTAGTGCCTGTGCACTTGGCTTTATTCTTGAACTTTGTCATCTTCTTAACTCTGATTTTTCTCTTTTTTCACTCAATCCTCTGGCTTCTCTCTCTAGAGCACTGTCTCCTTGAATCTGTCATTGCTAAGGCTCCAAGTTCTGCAACCGTCTTCATTTCGTCTTTCTGGTGAAGCTTTTACTATTCTGTTGCTTCAGTAACCGTCGCCTGACCTCGGCGATCTCCACACCGGCTCCATTATATCTTGTAAGGCATTGTTCCTTGTGTCTTCAATTCTTTTGATATTCTTTATTCTATGTTCTCTGTTTATTTGCTGCTATTACTGCTTTGTTCAAACCTTCGATTTGCTGAACCATTCACCTGGATGTGTCTATTCCATGATCTTGCTTATGTCTTGAACGCTTGCACTGTTTTACTACTTTTTTGCCATTGTTCTTGGCTTGACACACCTGTGTAATCTTTTTTGTCCTGATTTCCAGATAGCTTTATCACTATTCTTGATTACGAATTACATTTTTGTTTCTGTTTTCTGAGTCTTCTTCCAGATTCTTGCTTTCGATCCTTGCATCCAAACTCCGAGGTGCCAATTGCCGAGAAGAGTTTTTGATCAAACTCTTTAGGAGATTGATGCTGAGCTCGTGGCTGAGAAGGCTGCTGAGAAGTTCTTTCCAACTGTCTTTTGGGGTGAGACGCAACTTGCCGCTGATGCCGAGTAGTTTGCTTCCTTCTTGAAATAGATGCTGAGATAACGGTAGAGAAGCTCCTCCAACTGACTGTCGAGGCTGAACCATCGTCGTCCGTTGAGGCAAATCAGTCCGACGTTCGTTAAGGTCTTCATTTTTGTACTTGCCTTCTTTTATACATGCTTCATATTTCCCAACCTTCTTCAACTTCTTTAACAAGCTAGTTGGTCATCTCGGATGATCATATCTCGGAAACATTTTGCGGTGTTTATCTCGGCTATACCAAACTTGTAAATTGCTACAAATTTCAACAAATGGTAGACTTCATAATCTTCGGTTAACTCATCTTGAAAATTGCTCAAAAATTTCAACAAGTGTTAACATTCCTTGCTCCTGCACTTTCTCCCTGCCCCTCTAATGTGAACATAAGTTGCACTTAGGATCACATTAGGGAAGTTGGCTTCGTGCCGTAGTCACAGACCTGATGTGTTCTTCTTTCGCCGATGTATTAAACTTATGGTATTTAATTCACCTCCTTTAGACCTTCTTTCTCTTGGCCTTTGCAAACTATCATCGCTGTTTCTTTGAAGCATTTATTCCTTTCACAATTCTGGTTTACCACTTCTGGCGTGTACTTAGTGGTTCTGTTCTAATCAAAACGACGTTTGACTCCAGCGAATCTTTTCCTGACACCTAACTTTGTGCACTCTTTAACTTGTAAATTCTCTCAGATTTTCAACAAGTGTTAAACATCATCTCGGCTTAACTTTGGTTAAGCATCATGTCAGTTTAACTTCGGTTAAACATCATCTCGGCTTAATTTTGGTTAAGCATCATCTCCGTTTAACTTCGGTTAAACATCATCTCGGCTTAACTTTGGTTAAGCATCATCTCCTGTTTAACTTCAGTTAAACATCATCTCGGCTTAACTTCAACCTGTAATATCAGTCCAACCTACTTGTAAATTGCTGCAAATTTCAACAAGGATTATCATATACAACAAACTTTTCTCAAATTATAATCAAATGTTTAAACAGTAATCTACTTGTAAATTGTTACTAATTTCAACAAGGAAATATTCTCAACTTTTACTTGAATCTGTAAATTGTTGTTAATTTCAACAAGATAACCACATGTTGCTTCAACTTGTAGGCGATAACATCGGCTTCCCTCCAACTTGTAAATCGCAACAGATTTCGACAAGCGAAGAGAAACAAATAACCCGTCTTGACTCGAACTTGTAAATTGCTACAAATTTCAACAAGTGAAGCCAAGAAACCATCTCGGCTTAACTCCAACTTGTAAATTGCGACAAATTTCAACAAGTGTTAAGGAATGTTCTCGGCTTAACAACTTGTAAATTGCTACAAATTTCAACAAGTGTTAAGGAATGTTCTCGGCTTAACAACTTGTAAATTGCTACAAATTTCAACAAGTGTTAAGGAATCTTTGTCAGCTTAACAACTTGTAAATTGCTACAAATTTCAACAAGTGTTAAGGAATGTTCTCGGCTTAACAACTTGTAAATTGTTACGAAT
Source organism: Camellia granthamiana (assembly GCA_036172215.1). NCBI lineage: Eukaryota > Viridiplantae > Streptophyta > Magnoliopsida > Ericales > Theaceae > Camellia > Camellia granthamiana. Next base: position 877,490 of record JAXFYN010000052.1, on the reverse strand, counting down.
TTCAACAAGTGTTAAGGAATCTTTGTCAGCTTAACAACTTGTAAATTGCTACAAATTTCAACAAGTGTTAAGGAATGTTCTCGGCTTAACAACTTGTAAATTGCTACAAATTTCAACAAGTGTTAAGGAATCTTTGTCAGCTTAACAACTTGTAAATTGCTACAAATTTCAACAAGTGTTAAGGAATGTTCTCGGCTTAACAACTTGTAAATTGCTACAAATTTCAACAAGTGTTAAGGAATCTTTGTCAGCTTAACAACTTGTAAATTGCTACAAATTTCAACAAGTGTTAAGGAATGTTTTCGGCTTAACAACTTGTAAATTGCTACAAATTTCAACAAGTGTTAAGGAATCTTTGTCAGCTTAACAACTTGTAAATTGCTACAAATTTCAACAAGTGTTAAGGAATCTTCTGTCTTAACTTCGGTTAAGAATTTTCAATCTGCTCGGCTTAGGTATAATTAAGCCTCTTCTCGTCTTAACTTATTTATGAGTTCACACAGAATTGCAATAGGCATTCCTCTCTTTGCCCCCAATGTGAACCCGAGTTTCTACTTGAGTTCTCATTATGGAAGATGGCTTTACGCCGAAGTTCCAGGCACGTTCCAGCCGATGTTCTATCGTTATGTGGGCAAACTGTGGCTATTTAATTTGCCAACACCAAGGTGGCAGGTTTCGATTCCTTGACTCGGTTTAGCGCTGTTTTATGTGCCCGTGTTTATTCAGTCCGGCCACATAAAACACTTGTGTGATCTTGTCGATTCTTCATAACCTCGGCCATAACTTATTTAATCTTGGCCTTTTATTACCAAAGCGTCACATTTGCCTTACTTCGGGTGGCCGTTATCTCGGCTGAACTATCATTTGAAAAATGCTACCAACTTCAACTTGGGTGGATCTAATCCCCACTTTGGTTCTTATACTCTTAAAACACCATGAAATGAAGAGAAAAATCAAACTACAATCTTTATTTATTTACTGTGGTAAGTAACAAATCATAAAAAACTAAAAACTTTATTGTTGAAAAAGTTTTCTTATTCCAAGTTTTCCAAGGGCCCTAGCAAATCCGCTGTTGCCATTATCTTCAGGCCGACATTCTTTGGACCTCTCCGCTCTTGTCTTCAATTTCTGCCCTTTGAATGCTACAGGTGAACTTCATTGCTGCCATGGAGCAATTCTTTGCCTGCAGTTGATCTCCTCTGACTTCTTCGACCCCATGATCCGTTGGGAACCGTAGTAGTTGATGCAATGTTGAGGGAACTGCCCCCATCGCATGCAACCACGGCCTCCCCAAGATAATGTTGTAAGGTGAGGGCGTGTCGATCACAGTGAACTCGGTCTTGATCTTTTTTGTCCCAGCCTGCACCTCTAAACATGTCGTGCCCAATGGCCATGTCGGCGTCCCATTGAAGCCGACCATCGGGCTGTTTGACTGCTCCATGTCATCAGGGTGGAGACCTAACTCCTTGTAGCATCTGACATACATAATGTCGCAGGAACTGCCTTGGTCAACCAAGATGCGCTTCACTTGGCACTCGCCGACCTGGAGGGATACTACCAAGGCATCGTTGTGCGTGTGCTGGACCATTTCTAGGTCCTCTTCTGTGAAGGCTATCCTTGGTCCTCTGTGCTCTTCGAGCCGAGGTCTTTTCAATCCGACCTGGTTGACGTGCTGCAGGTGTTTTACCCTTTGTGTCTCCCCCCTTATGTCATTCTCGTTCACCTTTGAGTGGATGACATTAACCACCCGAGGTCCACCTGCCTGTGGCTGCTGCGCTGGGGGAGGCGGTGCTGCTGGTGCTTGGGGCAATCGTGCCTGTTCTTCCCTTGTTTTGGCCTCATCTACAAGGTCTCGCAGATGGCCTTGCCTCACCAAATCTTCTAAGTGCGCCTTAAGGGCTCTGCATCCCTGAGTGGGGTGCCCTTCTTCGTTGTGGTAGGCACAACGCCTACCGAGGTTTCTTCCCATGAATTCTCCTGGCGCCCTTGCCGGTGCCCTGAAGTAAGGCTGATTCTGAATTTGGTCAAGGACTTTATGGACCGGAATTCGGAACACCGTTGTTCCTGCTTGCTTAGTTCTCAAGTCCGTCTCCTGTTTGTTGGGCCCATTACTACCTCGGCCTCGCTTCGGCGAGCCGTTTCCTTTTTCTGGCTTTGTCTCCTTGTTCCCCGATGTGTCTTCCTCGGCTCGTGCGTACTTCTCAATCCTCGCCATGAGCTCCTCCATGCTCCTCGGCAGGGTTTTTGCCAATGATTTCCGCAGTGCACAGTCATCCTTCAGGCCGTTCTTGAAGGACACGACCGCCACTTCTTGGTTGCATTCAGGTATTCGATTGAATACCTCATAATACCTCTTTGCGTAGGCCCTAAGGCTTTCATCTTTGGTGATTTTCAGGGCCATCAATGCATCCACCCTCAGTGGCTGTAGCTTGTTGGTCACGAACCTGGCCACGAACATCTCGGCCAGTCCTTCCCAGCTTTTCACACTTCCCTTGGGTAGTTTGTGGAACCAATCCGACGCAATTTCCCCGAAGGAGGAGGGGAACACTTTGCAGAGCAACGGCTCGTTTCCACTGTATAATGACATTGAGTTTAAATACAATTCGACGTGGAAATTAGGGTCCGACTTACCATCATATATCTGAAACCTCGGCATACTGAATCTCTTTGGTGCCTGGAACTTGTCTAATTCCACCGAGAATGGTGTTCTCGGTTTAGTCGGGGATGTTACTTCCACATCAGCGTCCTCTCGCTTCCTCTTGAGGTAATCTCTCAAGTCTTCTTTACTCCTCCCTGCAGCCCGGCTGTCTATAGACTTCAGCCTTTTCGGCGCGCTGCTCTCGGCCTCATGATGGCTCCTTTTCGATCCGTCCCCGCAGGACGCATCGAAACACAGTATCCGCCCCGGCACATGCCGATGTTCTTTAGAGTCTGCTTCCTTCTCGCGATATGTCCTACGGGACTTTTCTCTTCTCGGCTCTTCTCGGCCGACTTCCCTGGGAGGGCGGTGTGAGTGCCTTCCACTCTTCGTGTGTCGAGGGGCCTCGGGGATTTCTTTCCGCCCCTTGTTCTGGGTGTTTGCTGCCGGCATTGGTGTGTCTTGCAGCGGGTACGGCGGCTGCATGACATTGTTCTGTATCATGAAGTTGACGACCGATTGCAGGTCTGCCAACTTGTTTGCCATTTCTTTTACCTCCTCGTCCCTCCTGAGGCATCTGTCCTTCCAGGTCTGGAGGTCATCCTCGTTATAGTATTTGCCTCTGTCCGCTCTCTGTGATGTGTCACCATCTTGGCCGACGTTGTTCTCTGCGTGATTCTGATCACGGGCTTCTGCGTTGTGGTCTCCTCCTTCATCTTTAGAGTCGACGGGTCTCCCACTTCCGGCAGGAGCGTCGTCCCCAATCTGTTCCTTCTGTGTGTTACTTGCCATCTATTCTTCCTTCGATTCCCACAGACGGCGCCAAATTGTGTGAGTGAATTTCCGATCACACTGCCCTCCTTAGTGGTCCAGTGGTAGAACACAAGCTGAATAGATGGCACCCTGTAATCTGCACAGAAAGAAAAGGCTCCGGCGGTGGTTCTTCCACCCGGGGGTACTCCGACGATCAAGTCAGTATCTCAAAGATAAACTATTGCTTAACTTAAAGCTCAAGACCCAAAAGTGCGTACCTTAGACCCGCCGGGGGTGCCTCTCTTTTATAGCTTTACTGTCTCCTAGTCCAACTAGAAGTCTTCTTCCTACGGACTCTCCTTCTGTGCTTGCTTAAGACTCTCCAAGAGATAAGGATAAACTCTACAGGAGTATTACCTTTATCCATCTTACAGTCTTTCTTCTATCTAGGACTCTTGTCCTTTATCTTGCTTTATCGCGGATTCCGATATCTTCGGAGGTGACCTCGGTACCTCCGAGATAACCTCGGCATAACTTCCAGGACACGTGGAACCTCGGCTGACACTTCGGTGTCTCCTCGGCCACGTGCTGTTTCTCAGAAAATACATCCCCACAAATACCTTTTATGATAATTGATTTATTTCTTCCTCCTTATTATGGAGTTGTTGAGCTTGGTGGGTTGACAAAAAAAGAATGATGAATTTTCTCAACTTTTTGCTCCATGGGAGTGGGCTCCACCTCAATGATTTATTACAATATATAAATATTAAAAAAATAATATAGAAATTTTAAATTTAATAATTTGTTAATAAGATAATTTGTTAATGATTAAAGAATAATTAAGATAAAGTTAATTTAGATATTTTAATAGAGTGTCACGTTAAATGTAATTTTTTGACCTGAATAGCAATGCTCATAAATATTTTAGGAACAAACATTTTTGCCAAGTGAAAATATTATTACTAAAAATATTAAGATTCCAATTTCAACTAAATATTTTTATCCTCAAAAGCGAAAATATATTATTACAAAAAAATATTGGGCTGCAAATTCAATCGGTAGGAAAAGGTAGTCCGAGAAATTAAAAAAATGAGGGCTAGTGATAAAATTTTAAAATATCACTAGTTAATGTATTTTTAGAAATAAAATAATTTGGTGTTGGGTTTAGTTTTTGACAAAAAAGTGTTCGAAAAAGGTATCAATTTATTATTAAATGTCTAGTTTCATTGTTAAAAATACAACAATGAATTTTTTGGCAACTAAAATATCATTGTTTCTAAAAAAAAATTCTCTAAAATTTGTTGTAGTGATTCAAACCATTCATTTGTTGTAGTAGTGATGCAAACCGTATTGTTCATTTGTTGTAAGGATCCGAACCATTCATTTTGTATGACGCTCCTAAAAGATCATTCATTTCAAAAATTTAGTTATTTAGATCTCATTTGTCTAAAAAAATTGGATTGACTACATTTGAAAGTTATACTATTTGTTAATTATTTTTTATACAAATGTAATCCGATCCAGTGACACTTGGTGTCCAATCAAGCTAATTTTTTGTTTTTTAAAACAGAATTTTCCATACAGAACAACATGGCCTTATATGATCCTCTCGCTTCAATGCAAAGCCCACCATTGTGGTTCAAGATTGTAAAAATGCAATTATCACATCATTTTGTATGAATTTTATGCATAGTAATTCTGTTGGTAAATTTTATTTATTTTTGTTTGGTATGAATAAAGATATATAAATACAAATATGTATGTAAGCACACAATTTATATTGAATATGGCATAAAAGTGACGCAGACGATCTTATTACCCAATTAAGAAAAAATTTAAAACTCAAATAGAGATGTAATAGTAAATAAAATGAAAAGTGGTTCACAAATTAGCAATTAATTAACCTCTTAAATAAGAAAAGCATACCTTGTCGTTGAAGAGGGGTTGAATGATGGGATCACAATTACTCTCTGAATCTGAAGCAGCCGAGAGACGCTTCAGCTTTGGCACATTCGACAGTGTCAAGGAACTCAGTTGTGGCAGCTCAATTGCATTCATAGCTTTGCAGATACCAGTAAAACTTTGAAGTTGTTGAAGACGCAATTTCTCTAGTTTAGGAAACTCGATTTTATCTGTTGCTATTGCTGCTATTTCATGCTCTACTCCTTCACTCGAAACAATTTCTTCCATCATAGGACAAATAATTATCCTAAGGTCCTGCAGTTGCACTAGATCTCTAGCTATAGAAAGTGAGAACATACTTTCCAGTTTATCACAACACCACACTTCTACAGACGTCAGGTTGCCGAGCCATACAAGCTGGGTGGGACCCTTCCACAAATTTGTCGGTTCAGGCAAGGATTCCATGCTCAACTCTTTCAATGCACTGAAAACCTTTGTTCGGTAGTCTGCTGTATTGATGAGGTATTCCAAATCATACAACTGATTTAGTGTCAACTTTGTTAAGCATTCAAAACCATCTTCGTCGACCAAATCACAGAGAATTTTCAAACCTTTTACACTTGAGTTTAAAGTCAGAATTTCAGTGCTCTTCAACAGAAAATTAAGCCTCGTTTCAATAATGTCACTCATGTTTTCAACTCCAAGATCCAACTGATTTGATAACGAAGAATAGTGAAAGAGACGGCCAACACTTATATTGAACTTTTTTAACTTCTCAACGACCAAACCTCTCGGCCAGCAAGACAAGTTTATTAGATAAATATCCAAAGCCACCAAATTGGACAAGGACGCCAGCTCATCGATAATTGCTTTAGCACCTTCTTTTCTTTTTTCATCTTTACACCAACTTTGAAAGATAGACCCGACATACAGCTCTTCTAGCTTTGATAAGCTTGACAAAACCCCTGGGTGAATCCTTCCCACTACACATCCCAACAAATCAAGTACCTTCAAGTGAGCAAGGTGACCTATTATTTCTTTTGGCAATTCCTTGATATAAGAGCCGCCAAACCTCAAAATTTCCAGATTCTCTAATGCTCCGATAACAGAGATATCATCATCAATAAGTCGGCAATGAAAAAGTGACAAGGTTCGGAGGTTGGTCAAGCATCGAAGTGATGTCGTCAATGAGCCGTACATATCGGATAAAGCTAGCACTTTAAGTTCTTTCATTCCTTGGTAAAAACTATCTTGGGTCTCTTGTACTTTGACTTCCTCCATTCCTTTGTTGAGATCATTTAATGAGATTGGTGGTAATCCAGCATTGCAATCTAGCTTTAGAAGATGGAGATTTAGAAATTCTAAATTACTAGGAAGCCCATGCATACCATCAACTTTTAATGAAATTATAGCGTTTTTTTCAAGTTGCTCTTTCTTGGGGCATTTTTTCAATACTTCATCACATCTCACGACAATCGAATGCTCCTTCCTAGATCCAATTGATATAGCCACGTCACGTACGACATCATGCATTTTGATACACTCTTCATTTTTACTTTCCATCAATAGATAGCATTTTTTTAAGTCATCAACTAAGGAATGTACTCTGTTTCTTGCTTGGTACACACTATCAATGCGCTCAAACAACTCTATCCCAATCGCATATCTAACTAAATCTTCAATTGGAATATCAAAATCTTCCGGAAATAAAGAACAGAGCAGAAAGCATTTCTTGGCTTCATCACTATCAAGGGAATCATAACTCAACTCCAGAGATTTAAACACCTTTTCATCCACTCCACTGATGTTTTTGACCATAGACTTTTGAAATTGTTCAAGAGCAGAATCCCATGAATACTTGTTTTTGCATCTGAGTGCCCTCCCGACTGTAACAATAGCAATCGGCAAGCCTCCACATTCCTTCGCAACTGCCATCTGCGTCAACTGTAAATTAGTTGGGTGACTTGTACCTTCGTCAGAAATTCCAGCCATCTCCTTGAAGAGATTCCATGCTTCTTCTTCATGTAAGACACCAACTTTAAAATTCTTCTGTGTGTCCATGCCGTTGCATACATCTTCACTTCTTGAAGTCATCACAATTTTGCAACCCTTGTGATTATCTCCAAATAGAATTCCAATGTCATTCAGTTCTAGTCTCTTCCACACATCATCCAATATTACAAGGACTCTTCCAATGCTCAATATTTCTGATCGTATCTCCCCCACTCCAGTAGGTAAATTGTTTCCACCAAAATTTTCTAAACCCAATATTTTGGCTATCTCACCTTGAATATTAATCAAGTTTGGGTTTTGGGACACTACTACCATCACAGTAGTATCGAACATTTTCTTTTCTTCCGCTTTCTTGGCAACTTCTTTCACCATAGTTGTCTTACCAACCCCTCCCATCCCACATATCCCAATCACATAGATACTATCATCTGTCAGTGCCTCCATAACTTCATTCATAATCGACCTTCTAGATTCAAACCCCTTAAATCCTCCCATGGATGTGAATTTTGTCCCCACATGAGATGCAACTGCAGGGTTGGAAACCCCAGAGAAATTTCCTTCCCCAAGTAGCTCTTCCAAGCCTTGAGTTTTCTTTGTAGCTTTCCTGCTCAATGAGTAGCGTGACTTCAGATTTGGACACCACCCATTCAGGCACCCCTTGTTCGGTTTGACTTCATCTTCAAAGAATTTGTTGGCATAATTGCTGAGTTCGCCCACCTGTGTCAACCACCGTTCAACAGTAGTTTTAATACTTTCACTTTGACTTTTTGCTGCATCAACTTCTGCTTGTATATCAGATCTTTTATCTTCTAGCTTTTGGACCTGCTTCTCCAGATTCTTAATGTTTCTGTCATAGAAAATCAAATAACCAAACTGGCGGCCAACTGGGGCAACCAGATATTCTCCAATCTTCATTACTACAGGAAGAACAAAGTTCACA
>JAXFYN010000052.1:825269-869044 GCA_036172215.1 Camellia granthamiana | reverse complement strand
AAGACCTATAATCGGCGACAAAAATGTTTTTTAGTCGCCAAAACCAGAACTTTTGGCTACTAAATTAATTTAGTCGCTAAAAACCCTATCTTCGGCGACTAAATCGCCTTTTAGTCGCTAAAACCCTTATGTTTGGCGACTAAACTCTTTTAGTCGCTAAAAAGTGCTATGTTCGGCGACCAAAACTGTTTTTAGTCGCCATTTGTGTGACTTTCAGCGACGTTTTTTGGTTTTTTGGTCGCCAATTGTGATTTTTCTTGTAGTGACCAAAAAAGAAAAAGAATTTTTTTTGTGTAAAATCAAATTAAACGAAAAAAAAAAATTCAGTATAAAATATTTTACATCAAAACAAACGGAGTCAGAGTTTCCTCTCGGGCTACATTTGGATGAGGATTTGGAAATTGAAGGAAAAAATTGTAAAATGAAATTAATTTCATTCACATTTCACCCACTTTTCTCTTTCCCTTCCAAATCTCTATCCAAAGCAATGTTTCACATACAACCCTCAATGATTTTGTTTATAATTCTTTTCCTCTTCAAATGAATGATTGTATCCTTAGTTTAACGGATCTTGGAAACATTTTCTTTGAAACAAATTGGTAGTTAATGGTGAGTACTATATAATTTTTAGTTTAAATTAACATACCTTTGCATCCAAGAAATGGTTGAAAAGTCCACCTTTTAAACTTCTTCATGCAATCCAACGTTGTTCCTTTGTTACTCTAGCTTGCACTGAAATACTGGAGGGAGTGTCTTCAGTTTGGGACAGTTGTTTACTTCCACGGTCTTCAATAATGATTCCTCAAACTTATAAGTCCGAGAGCAGAAGCTCTAATGGTTTGGCAGATTTCTGAATTTGAGTTTTTTCAGTTGAGGGAACATGATTATCTTCATTATCACTTCATCATCTGCATTTGGTTTATTTGCAATAATAGCTTCCATCCCACCACATTCAGTTACCTCTATGTCTTGTAGTTTCACAAGAAGTTTTGGCTAGAGAGTATGAGAAATAGATTTATCAAACTGCCACAAACCATTTACTATTAAGGATCTTAGGTTCTGAAAGCCTGGAATTCCTGGTGAATTGTCCTTCCAAACATGTGTCAACTTTGGTAGACAGCTTAGTTTCACCTTTTTTAATGAAGGTAATGCCATGTCTGATATGCCTTTCCAAACAAGTCCTTCAAGGTCAAATGCTACTCCAATAGATCGACACCACTGTACATCAAGTAGTTCAAGATTTTGCATGCCCTTAATTGAATTGGATGAGAAAAGAATATTTGAGAGCCCATCACACCTGTGAACTTCCATCTCTCTCAGTTTAGCTTGAAGTTCCCCAGGCCAAATCTCCATCAGATTCTCCATTTGAGAGATGTACAAATATTCAATGGTAGTCAATTTAACCTACGAGTCCATTCACGAGGTTACAAACTTAGCAAGCACAACATACCTTTATTCCATTAAACATCATCCATTAATTTAATTTTCAAATTAATATACTTCATGTTTGAATAATTAAATGTAAAACAGTTCTTACAAATCTATTGCAATACATTTTTAGATCCTCAAGCTAAAAGCCCAACCCATTTGGTTAGATTCTTGAATTCACCAAATATAAATACACATTAAGTTTCTTTTTGGTAATACTTGATGGTGATCAAGGTGGAGTCGAATCATCACTAAATAATGAGGTACAAGAATTATCATCATGATTATCGAAATCTTGATCCAGATAGTAGAATTTTACGATTTTGTGATTTCAATTGGGCTAAACAATTTGGATCACAATAGAATCTTAAAGTGACCACAATCCTAGTCAGAAAATCGAGTGGAATCATACTACAATCCCAATTCTATTAAAATCCCAATCCTACTAAATTTTTTTTCTTATTATTTATTTCTTATATATATGTGTGTGTGTGTGTGTCTATATGTGTATGTCTATATATAAATTTGACTATAAACTCATTTCACATGTCTCCTCTAATTCATGTTAACTTTGAAGATGCATTATATCAAATTTATCATTTTTCTTTAATGATTTTAAAATTATGTGTTATACATTATCATTATCAATATTTTTTACTTTAATTTATATTGAAAGTAGAATCTTCCAAAGAGACCACACTAACAAAAATTCATTGGTGTAAGGACTAAATTGGGAAATAAAGTTTAGGGCCAAAAAAAAAATCTGGAATTTATGAAGATCATGGAAAGAAGAAAAAGAGCAAATCTAGAATTTCATATGAAGCACAAGCACGTTTAGGGCATCAAGAATTAAAGATTTAGAATAATTTTGAGTCTTCATATCATTATAGTAGATTTTAGTAATTAAGGGTATAATGGTAGTTCCAACAATTGTTGGACATGGGTTGTAGGGGTCACCCATGGGTTTTATTTTGGGTCAAGTTATTAAATGGGTTATTATATATAGGTTTTATTATATCTAAAATAATCTTAGTGGTCAAAAGTCCAAGTTTTTAATTTTGATATTGAAATAGAATTAGAAATCATTAAAGTTTCCTATCATGATTGAAGTAGAATTGGAAGTCATAGTTGGTCTAGAATATTAGTAGTTGCTAAATATTTTTAGTTTTCTAAATTTGAGTAATAGTCCTTATAAAAATAGAAGAGTCTTTAGCCTATAAATATGTGTAATCTCAATGATTGAGGAGAAGAGCCATTATTATGAAAATTTGAGATTGTGTTTGTATGATTGGCCTATCCCTTGTGAGGGTGAATCACTTCTCTCTCTCTCTGTCTCTTCTTCTATCCAACAAGGTTACTGTTCACAGTGCTTAGAACAGCCACCAACAGCCCCTAAACACTTGTGTTTTCATTCCCAAAACCTACTCTTTTACAAACCCTTAAACCCCTATTTTTTTTCAAATAGTTTTGTAGCCACAAGATCTGGCTCTATAAGTCTATTATTGTTGCTGCTAGTATACTTAACCCGGGCTCACTACTTGTAGGATGGTAATCCCTACTCGTCCTACATCAAGAATACTTTTAGGGGCACAAAGTATGGTTTACTTAAAAATTAAGTGCCTTAACTTATAGATTCTTTTATCAATATTTTTTGAAATCTATATGGATTAGCCTTAATTTGTAATAATAATTTTAAGGACAAATTACACCGATAATCCCTACATTTTGCCCTTGTGTCATTTTGGTCTCTACACTTTCAATTAGCTCAATTTTGATTCTTAATTTTAGATTTTATGTCGATTTTTGGTCCAATTGATAATACCTTTAGTGTTTTTGATGAAAAATTATCACTAAATTGGTTGAAATTAACTTACTGAATTGAACAAATTTATAATTTTGCCTTGAAAAGCAAGACATATGTCACATAGCATATTTTTCATTAAAAAAATGCTAATAATTGTAAGCAATTGGATTAAATTGAAACAAAATCATAAATTCATAATAAAGAGTGAGCTAATTGAAATTATAGAGACCAAAATGACATAAAGGCCCTGTTTGGTAGAGCTGTGGGAAAGTGATTGTAGATTATGGCTTAACAGATTATAGATTATAGTTTTAAACATAAGCTGTTAATCTGTTTGGTGCAACTGTGGGATTATGGATTTAATAGTGTTTAGTTGAATAAGCTGTAAAATAGCTTTTTGTTGTGTAATGTCGTTTTTCCCCTTCTTTTTTTTTTCCTTGTTCTTCATTTTATTTTATTTTCTTTAGTTTATAGTTTATTTTTTCAAATTAATATTGTAACATGCATGGTGAGATTGATCAAGACAAAATTTTGGAAAATACTGAAATATCAATTAAAATTTTCAAATTATATTCATTTTAGTTTTATAAATACATGAATATTAACTTATATTTTTTTAATTTATTAAAAATTGTCACAAATACCAATTAATATTTTTTTAATTTATTATTACAAAATTGTTACAAAATATACCAATTTATTAATATTTTTTTAATTTAATTTATTATCAATTAATGGCTTAATTAGTATCAATTAATACTAAAATTATTAATTAGTATCAATTAATATAAAATTTATTTCATTAATGGCTTAAAATGCTTTATTATTATTATTAATATTATTGTTTTTATTAAAAAAACACTGAAAACCTAGCCGGCAGGTACGACAGCTCTGGTTCACCGGAAAGGGATGGGGATGGGCATGGGGGATGACGATGAAGGTACAGCGGCGACGTGGCGATCGTGATCACGAAGAGAGAGACAAAGATCTGCCATGAACAATGCCGAAGAGACAGAGATTTGCCGCGATCATGACGAGAGAGAGAGAGAGATGTCGCGATCTGTCGCGAAAAAATGCCGGAGAGGGAGCGAGAGATTTGCCGCGATCTACCACAAACAACGCCACAGAGAGAGAGATCTGCCACGAACAACACTGGAAAGACAAAGATCTACCGTGATCACAGAGAGAGAGAGAGAGAGAAAGAGAGAAAGAGAGAGAGATCTACCACGATCTGCCGCGAACAACACTGGAGAGAGAGATCTGCCACGATCGCGAAGAGAGATAGAGACAGAGAGAGCTCATAGAGCTAACTCTGTTTCACGCCGAAGAGAGAGAGAGAGAGAGAGAGAGAGAGAGGGAGAGAGCTAGTTCACGCCACCGGAGAGAGCTGGTTCACGCCACCGGAAATCGCCGCCTGAAATCACCTTTTAAGCTTTCTCTCTCTCTCTCTCTGAAGAAGTGAACAGTGTTTGGTTATGGGTTTATATCTTGGTTTTTTAGTAATAATTGAAGTTGATAAGGGGCATTTAAGTAATTTCGCCTCTCCCTTCCCAGCTTCCCGCTTAAGCTGAATAATTAAGCACCCCCATAGCCACTTTAACAAAAAACTGTTTCACTTACAAAAAGCTATAATCTATATTATTAAGCTACACCAAACACAATGAAACAACTTAAATTAAGTTAAAAGCTAAAATAAGCTGTAAAAAAGCTCTACCAAACAAGCCTAAAGACCCAAATACAGAGACTATCAATGTAATCTACCCTAATTTGAAGAACCTTCAATATATTAAAAAGCTTAATCATGTTCAAGCTTCATAAACAGTTAGGGTGTACACGGATTAAATTGGTTCAATTTAGAGAAAACCAGGAACCAAATCATAGGAACTGGCTCCAGAAAAATTAAAACCATAGCCGAACCGTTAAATTGTGAAACAGGACTAGAACCGAACCATAGAAACCAGTTTGGTTCGGTGCAATTTTACGGTTTTAAAAATTTTATATAACAATAAATATAATAAATATTTTATGTTAGTAAACAAATTAATGATAATTAATTTGGTTAAGTTGGTTAGAATTTATCAATTTCACAATGAAGGGCTAGTGTTCAAATCTTATTAAAAAAAAACTTTTTATACTTTAATTTTTACATATAAAAATATAAAAAAATAATAAAAAAATACGTCACAGTTCAGTTCACTTCAGAACGAGAATCAAAGCTAATAAAAACCAGAACAAACCGATCATTTAGACCGGATTTGATTGATTTATTGATTCCAACATTTTTTTTGTACACCTCTAATAAACAGGGGTTTTCAATAGAAAATCCCATAGGTTGAACTTGTACAATAATAAGTCCCATATATTGTCTTCTAATCCTCGAAGTCCCATTGAACAATTAGTTCAAGACCCATTTGAAAAGTTAATTTTAATTTGCATTGAAAGTAGAATATTCTAAAATCTTCCAAAGAGACCACACTAACATAAATTCAAGGGTAAATTATGATGGCATCTCTTATAGTTTAAAGAAAATACAGTAAATACAGTAAATTACTCTGGGAAGGGTCGACCCTTGTATATTACAGAATCTGTGTGTTAAATTAGTGTCGACCCTTCCTGTCTAAGGGTCGACCCCTTGCTTGCTGCCAGATTGTCTTTTCTACCTGAAGGGTCGACACCTCTGCCCGAAGGGTCGACCCCTGCGTGTTTTTTTCAAAATTTCAGGGTTCGAATGGGCCCTACTTTTGGGGGTTTTGGACTTATCCTTTTTCATTGACCTTAGGGCTATTCACTACAAGAAAAGGGGGTAAAAAACACGGAAGAATTAGCGACGGCGCTTCTCCCGTCGCAATTAAACCGTCGCAAATGAAGGATTTAGCGACGGCGTTGTCCCGTCGGTAATGAAACTACGTGGATAGGGTAGTAAATGTAGAAGCATTAGCGACGGCGTTTTTTACCGTCGCCAAAAAAAATTATTTTGAGACGGCATACGTTTGCTGTCGCAAATAGTTTACAAATTGAGATGGCAAATGTCCGTCGCAAAAAAGTCTAATTAAAACGGCGTCGTTTTATGAACAAAATAGTTGCCATTTGCGACGGTGTAAAACCTACCGTCGCAAAAAGTAAAAAAAAAATTTGGCCCCCACTCTTCCCTATCATCTTGCTGCTCGATCATTTCATTCAAATCCCTAAATGTTTGAAACAAAATTTTTTCCCCCAAATCCCTACAAAGGCGAACGGCTGTATTGATCATTTCATCCAAATCCCTACGAACGGCGAACGGCGAACGGTGGTGCGGCGGCGACGACGACAGGTAGCGGTGGTCCGGCGACAAGTCTCTCTCTGCGTATGCTCTCTCTCTCTCTCTCTCTCTCTCTCTCTCTCTTTCTCTCTCTCTCTCTCTGTGTATATATATATAGATGAATGTATATTGATAAATCTGTAGATCATCTATATATATATAAAGTAACACATGTTTTTTTTTTTTTCTTTTTTTTTCCCATCTTCAATATATAAATTTGTAGAAAAATTGTACATTTCTGATTTCAAAACTTTTCTTAAGTTTTTGAGTTACTTTTAAAAACATTTTTCATTTAATGTCAATACCAAACAATGCACTAAGATATTCTTTAGCATTTATGAGAAAACAAATTGATTATAATTAGAATGAACAATCATCTACACCATTAATTTGAAATTATGGGTCAATTTCTGATTTCTTATTTTTATTTTTTCTGATTTCGTAGACTTTTCTTTTTGACGACTGCGTTTTTAAATTGATTCCTTAAAAAAAAATATTAGGGAACTTATTGGGAATGTTCTAAGCCTTCTAATCTAGGGAGGTCTAGGTTCGAATCTAACATTGACTGAGTTTCCTTATTCTAAAATGTAACTGCTGATATGTTTAATTATAATGTCATCTTGATGCAATTAGACATAACAAAAAAATCCAAGATCTGATAAGATGTTTTAAGTTTCTGGAAGAAATATTAATTTTTGGTGATGAACTCATTAAGCTAATATTCTAGGCAAAGGCTGAGAATGTGGGACACGACCTTCTACTACAATTATTGTTGAAAAGTGTGTACACTCCGCACCTTCACCAGAAATTTATTAATTCTTGGTGTTGTTCCTATAGGCTTGCTTTAATCTATGTGTAGTCTAAAGTGTGCCTTTTCATTATTGGCACTGATTTATAGTGAGTTTCTTTACTTTTTTTCTTTTTTTAATATTGAAATCTAGTTCTGTGAATGGTTTTGTTGATACTGTTACTGATGTACCTATCATCTGTTCTGTTTTTCTTCCAGACAACTGTATCGGAAAGTAGTCTTTTTGATCATTTGATAAACTTTTGGGAATTTAGTCCGGGACCTGATCCAGGAACTTGCAACCTTTATTTTTTGGTGGATTTTAAGTTCCAGTCACCACTCTATCGACAGGTAATGGTTCTGTGCTTAATTTGGTTGTACTGTACATCTATCTAGTCTGTGAACTTCATAACCATAGCTAATGCAGTTCTGCTATCATTTCATTATATGTAGTTTTTGCATTTTCTTTCAAGGAGAGCATAGCTTACAATGTTCCCAACATCTAGCGTACGAGGCATTTAAGTATTTACCTTACCTGGTTGATCTTTGCTGGTGTGTTTGTGGAAGTAATTTGTAGTATGGAAAGTAATTGGGCCTCCATATATATAGATAGAAAAGAAACTTGGACTGGGCTTTCTTATTCTACTTTGATGAATTTTTATTTTGATGAATGACAACTTAATTTGTGGAAATGAAGGGGAACCTGTCCTTGGAGCCTTGTGGAAAGGTGTTTTTGTATTTTTCAATGGGTAGGAATTATCAAATTGCTTTAAAATCTCTGCTAGGTGGCCTTCAGAGAATCAATAACATCACCAATGTCGGCAACAGACGATTACTACAACTGCCTACATTGATACCAATACTACCTTACTGTTGCCGGATGCTTTATCATCTCCAATTCTGCTGCCCATGAATTATGAACACATCGCCATTACAGGGGCTCCAACCACCAACAAACTATTTCCTTATACTTCCATGAAACTTCAACCGCTGTGGCCACTCTTACTAATACTGTCTTTCAAATTTGGCTTAAATCAAGGGGTCTATGATATAATTTAACTAATTGGTATATTAATTAATAATGCTAACTAATTGCTAATTGCTATGTTAAAAAAGAACAATGCTATATTAACTAATTGGTATATTAATTAATATATTAATAGATGATATGATATAATTTTATAAATTTTGAATATTTGTTGTTTTGTATAATCAATGAGATCATAATTTTAAAATACTAATTGCTATGTTAAAAAAGAACAATGCTATATTAACTAATTGGTATATTAATTAATATATTAATACATGATATGATATAATTTTAGAAATTTTGAATATTTGTTATTTGTATCATAGGTTGAAAAATGATCATGTTTCTTGTCTTGAGGTAATCATTCAAAAACTTTAAACAAATTTTCAGATATAATAATTACTAATAGTTTATTGAGACAAAAATGTGATCATTTAATAATTTCGAAATATTACATAAGATTATGTATGTGATGTTCAAAATTATAATATACAGAAAATAATTTTTTAGACAATATACTTGATTAGTGTGTTTTTGTATAACTAATGCCGCATAGTATTATGGAATACTAATAATTTGGAGAATTCTACCATACACATCCATTTATCATATGCATCATTAGTTATGTCATTTTTTTTTCTTTAGTTATGATGAATTATCTTCGTTAATTATGATATTATTTTAGTTAAGACTTATAAAGATCTTTGGTTGTGCCTCATGTGGTGTTTGATTATTATGGGAAGGAAGAGGAAGCCTGATCATCCCCGGCGCATGATGTCTGATGTGCTACATAACAGGACATCAGAAGCACCACCATCAGAGGAGGCATCACATCGGCCACCATCGGAGGGGCCATTAGTGCCACCACCATCTGAGGGGCCATTAGTACCACCACATCGACCACCATCAGTGGCACTACAGCAGCTACCATGTACTCAGCCTCCACGCCTACCATCGGTGCGTCCACCATCAGTGGCACCACAGCAGCTATTATCATCAGCTTATGAGCCATCCGCAGGTATATAAATTTGCTTTGATTTGAAAGAAAATTATTTAAACATACATTTATTTATGCTCATTATATATAACTTGTTTATTCTCATTGTATTTTGCAGACCCTTCGACTTCTTCACAACCCACCTCAGGTTTATTTGATATGATTTGTATTCACATTATTTAAATTTGCATTTGTTTATTACCATTGCATATTGTTTATTGTTATTGTATCTCGCAGGTCATGTTAGTTCTTCATCAACCTCGATTAGGCGTGGTAGAGGATGTGCCAAGGGCATTAAAGAGTGGGGTACTGGTAAAAAGCTAGACATACAATTTGATGAAAATTACTGCCCAATAGGGGATAACGTAGCTAAGTTAACTACTCAACTTGGCATTATTGTGCGGAATGGTAACATTGTTCCTCTTACTTTTCTTGACTGGAACAATGTGCCTAATGATATTGTTGATGCTATCTGGAAGGATGTGAAGGTAAAAGTATATTTTTGTCCACAAATTCGAATTCCAAAATTGTGTTATACTTAGCCTTAAACTTTGAAATTGTGTTTTATAGGACAATTTGAATATATGTCTAGAGGAGTACAAGCCAATCTGCATGAAAAACTGCAACAGCATATGGAAGGATCACAAGAACAAGATTAAGGCTAAGTATTTCAACACTAGAAGTTCTGATCCTAATCTGAAGGATGATGTTCCTATGCACATTGTGCCAAGCCAGTGGGAACAACTTGTGGAGTATTGGCGTACTTCCGATGCTGAGGTATACAAATAAGTTATATTTATGATATGTAAACATACAAATCACAGTTACATACTTACATTTGTTGAACCTGTTATAGAAAATTGCAAGTAGAAATGCTAAAAATCGGCGAGCTCACGGCATAGCTCATACCACAGGGCGTACTACTTTCTCTCAGCTATGGCATGAGGTTTACATTTTATTGTTTTATTTTTGTATATAAATAAACATTGTATATTTGTAAATTATTTGGATTCTAATTTTCATATTTCTAAAAAAATGTAGATGACCAGTAAGGGAGAGTCTACTGATAAGATGAATGTTTGGCTTATGACACGTAGAGTAGATGACCCAGAGGTTATCCAGACCTTGGTAGTTTCCAAACACCTTTGATTGTATTTAAAGTTTATTTTTTGTGTGTCAACTATCTTAATTTGGCATATACTTGTATGTCTTATTTAATATAGGATGAGTTTAATCGTCAACTCTCTATGCTACCTGAGGATGGTCGGACTTTGGAGGCTAGGAATGCCATTTTCCATGAGTTGATAGGTCATGACGGACATGGATATTGTCGCACATACAGGAGAATTGTGCCTCGGAGAGCGGTGTATAAAGATGGTGCTGGGCCATCACAGTCAACACCCCAGCCATCGACTATTGATCAGATCACGCAGCAGGTTCGTGCAGAGCTAAGGGATGAGTTGAGGGAGAAGCTGCGAGCAGAGTTCTCTACACATTTACAGCAGATGAGAGCTAAGATGATGGCCTTTGTGTCACAGGGGGCGAGTGTGGATCCCAACAGACAGGTTCGATATAAATTAAATTGTTTGATAGTTCAATTTTCACACAAGATTATGTATAAAATTCGAATATGATTAACACATTATGCATTGACTATCATAGGTTCCTGATGCATCGAGTGGCCACCGGGCATTTAGGGAATCTGCAGAAGACGAGAATCCATATACACCACCACTAGAAGATCAGGTATAAAATGTATCTTTGCATTCTAAGCTAAAATGTATCTTTGCATTCTTTACATTCTAAGTTAAGAGACTTGTGGGAGAACACGGGACTAGTTAGAGCCGGATTTAGCACGAAACTTGGCACACACGACCGCCTAGGCATGAGGACTTGTGGGAGAAGACGGGGCTCGAATCAGGTTCCCGGTTTGGGAGTTAGAGTCGGATTTCACTTTAGGCAAACTAGTTCCTTAAGAAACTTGAATTCGAGGAGTTAATGCCCCAAAATCACCAAACGGCGTCGGTTTAGCACGAAACTTGGCACACACGACCTCCTAGGCATGAGAGACTTGTGGGAGAAGATGGGGCTCGAATTGGGTTCCCGGTTTGGGAGTTAGAGCCGGATTTCACTTTAGGCAAACTAGTTCCTTAAAAAACTTGAATTCGAGGTGTTAACGCCCCAAAATCACCAAACGGCGTCAGTTTGGCATGAAAATTGGCACACACGACCGCCTAGGCACGAGAGACTTGTGGAAGAAGACGGGGCTCGAATCGGGTTCCCGGTTTGGGAGTTAGAGTCGGATTTCACTTTAGGCAAACTAGTTCCTTAAGAAACTTGAATTCGAGGAGTTAATGCCCCAAAATCACCAAACGGCGTTGGTTTAGCACGAAACTTGGCACACACGACCTCCTAGGTATGAAAGACTTGTGGGAGAAGACGGGGCTCGAATCGAGTTCCCGGTTTGGGAGTTAGAGCCGGATTTCACTTTAGGCAAACTAGTTCCTTAAAAAACTTAAATTCGAGGTGTTAATGCCCCAAATTCACCAATCGACGTCGGTTTAGCACGAAACTTGGCACACACGACCGCCTAGGCATGAGAGACTTGTGGGAGAAGACGGGGCTCGAATTGGGTTCCCGATTTGGGAGTTAGAGCCGAATTTCACTTTAGGCAAACTAGTTCCTTAAGAAACTTGAATTCGAGGTATTAACGCCCCAAAATCACCAAACGGCGTCAGTTTAGCACGAAACTTGGCACACACGACCGCCTAGGCACGAGAGACTTATGGGAGAAGACGAGGCTCGAATCGGGTTCCCGGTTTGGGAGTTAGAGCCGGATTTCACTTTAGGTAAACTACTTCCTTAAGAAACTTGAATTCGATGTGTTAACGCCCTAAAATCACCAAACGGCGTCGGTTTAGCACGAAACTTGGCACACACGACCGCCTAGGCACGAGAGACTTGTGGGAGAAGACGGGGCTCGAATCGGGTTCTCGGTTTGGGAGTTAGAGTCAGATTTCACTTTAGGCAAACTAGTTCCTTAAGAAACTTGAATTCGAGGAGTTAATGCCCCAAAATCACCAAACGGCGTCGGTTTAGCACAAAACTTGGCACACACGACCGCCTAGGCATGAGAGACTTGTGGGAGAAGACGGGGCTCGAATCGGGTTCCCGGTTTGGGAGTTAGAGTCGGATTTCACTTTAGGCAAACTAGTTCCTTAAGAAATTTGAATACGAGATGTTAATGCCCCAAAATCACCAATCGGCGTCGGTTTAGCACGAAACTTGGCACACACGACCGCCTAGGCAAGAGAGACTTGTGGGAGAAGATGGGGCTCGAATCGGGTTCCCGGTTTGGGAGTTAGAGCCGGATTTCACTTTAGGTAAACTAGTTCCTTAAGAAACTTAAATTCGAGGTATTAATACCCCAAATTCACCAATCGGCGTCGGTTTAGCACGAAACTTGGCACACACGAACGCCTAGGCATGAGAGACTTGTGGGAGAAGACGGGGCTCGAATCGGGTTCCCCGTTTGGGAGTTAGAGCCGGATTTCACTTTAGGCAAACTAGTTCCTTAAGAAACTTGAATTCGAGGTGTTAATGCCCCAAAATCACCAAACGGCGTCGGTTTAGCATGAAACTTGGCACACATGACCGCCTAGGCACGATAGACTTGTAGGAGAAGACGGGGCTCGAATTGGATTCCCGGTTTGGGAGTTAGAGTCGAATTTCGGTCTAGTCAAAATTATTTACTAAACTATCTTTCTAATTATATAGTAGTTAATTTTTTTTATATTTTTCTGTAATTAAAATATTAAAACCATTATATTGTTATTAATTATTTTTATTTTGTTTTTTTCAAATATTTCCTGAGTAGCAGTTTGCTTCTTGTGGAATGCGGGCGTGTAAAGATTATGACCAACTTCTGTTTTTGTAACCCACGAAAGAATCAAGACGAAAACTTTTGGTTTTGATTTTGATTTATGTTATTTAAATTTGTGAACAACATTATGTATGTATTATGTGACATTATGTAGTGGCATAATTTTTATTGTTATGAATTTTTATTTATGTATTGTCATGAATGGAACAACATTATGAATTTTCATCATTTGTCAACTTTTGTTTATGTATGTATTTATATTATTATGTAATTTTTGGATTTTTTTATAGTTATTTTTCATTTAATACAGGTGATTTTTATATTTTTAATAATTTTAAAATAGGGTTTTTTTTTAAAATTTTTTTTTGAGACGACAGAACACCCCGTCACAAAAAAGAAATTGTACCAGGCTTTTTGCGACGGCACCCATACTGTCGCAAAAGGTATGGAATTTAATTGAAAAACAAGGCTTTAGCGACGGTATAATTGCCGTCGAGAATAGTCATTAGCGACAGCTCAGGTTGCCGTCGACAATAGTCAACAGCGACGACACTTTTTAGCGACGGGATTTTTGCCGTCGCAAAAAAACCCAAATTTCCATCCATTATTGGCGACAGAAATTTGCTATCGCAAGAAATTTTCCCGTCGCTAAAACAATGGCAACGACACTTGCCGTCGCTAAAGCCCTTTTGCAACCCCCTTTGTTGCGACCCCCACTTGCCGTCGCAAAAAGATATTTTACCGTCGCAAAAAGCTTTTGAGACGGCGTGCGGAGTATTTGCGACGGCGTTTTGTCGTCGCAAAAAATAATTTTTTTTGTAGTGATTCTCTACTACTATAACTAGACCCAAACTACATCTCTCTCATAATTTTCTCCTCTTTTTCCTCTCAAAACCAAGAGTCTCTCTCTCTTTCTCTCAAAAACTCACTTTTTCCACTTCAATCCTTAGATCTACTCTCTTAGTGGTGTTTCCTCACCTTGATCCTTTGAGATAACTTGTAGATCTTGTCAAGGGCTTTCTATTGGTTCGAGAAATTCTTGGCTTCGTCGACCTTGAGTTTTTCGGGTTTTCTTCTTCACGACTTGAGGTAGGGATACTTTTGCATTAGTATTTCTTTGTTTTGAAGGGATTTCATGGTATGGTTTTGATTTATGAGTTAATTGGAGAGTATTGTTGGGTTAATCTCATGTTTTACATAAATAAACTATTTTACTTGACTCTTGCTTGAGATTCCTTTACTCTCTCTTTTCAAAACATGCATATAAATGTTGTTACAAACCATATCTATAATAGAGGAGAAAAACCCCCAAATTTCGTAAAACCCTAGATTCTCCATTTGAGTTGAAAACACCACATTGAAAGTGGAATTTCCTTGATTCATGAAATATTTTGAATAATAAATAGATGTGGATGTTGATATAGTAAAAGAATTGTGGCTTGGATGTTATTTTTTTCCCTTAAATCTTGTGTTGTATTCAATTCTTGGGTTATGTTGGATGGTTGTTGATGGAATAAAATGTGAATGAATTGTTAATTGTGCATGAGTCCGGGTAAGAGTCGGCTTTTCAAATGTGGTGTTGTGTTGGTACCTACACGGGAAGTTTAAAAAGGTGCCCAAATGTCCTTTCTGGGCTTATCGCTGGATGAATGTGGGAAAAATATTTTTGGGTGTCCACACAATCCTGCCATATGATAGCCGGCAAAAGTGAAAAAACGGATGGTTTTCTTTGAGATGCCCACTCCCTACCGTATGATAGCCGGCAAATGTAGGTGTGATTTTAAAACAAAAGTAAAGGGTGTTTTAAATTGGACTCTTATAGGTGGACTCATGGCTTGCGTTATATGGTTGTGAATGTTTGATTGTTGTGCCTGATGAAATGAATAGTCATTGTTATTATTTGGTTGTTATAGATCTATATGTTTATTAAGGATTACATGTAAAGATAAATTTCCTTATAATGTTTTGTCGCAAAGATACCATAATCTTATTCAAAGGGTTAAATACATGGTTAAATATGTTCCTACTGGGCATATAGCTCAACCTTATCTTGTTTTTCAGAAATTGATGAAGTACCACCTCCGTGAAGGATTGGTCAAGCAATAGCTCTTTTTGGAAAAGTTGATCCATGTGTATTTTGTTATTTTGAATAGAAATTTTTGTAACAAGACTATTAATCTATGTTTTTGTAATTGTACGCCCTAGAGGCTCATATTTTGTAAGGCCACCTAGTTCATTGAACTGGAATACGAATTCCGAACATTATGGAAATGTATATGGTGAATTGTAATCACTTATCTCTTAGTTCAATGGCAAGGTTGATTTTTTGGGTATATTATTGTGTTTGTTGTGGCATATTCTTGTGGGAAAATTTCAGGGCATTACACGTCTTGCTGATTTGTTGCTCCTTCTAGTCTATTTATCTTCTGAAGTTTTTCTAACTTTGCTGCTGTGTGATTATTTTTCTGATTTTTTTTTTTTTTTGTGGGAAATTTGTGTTTTGGTGAATCTTGATTATTTTGCATTTGTAATGATATGTGCTTTTGTGGCTTTGGGAATTCTTGTACAACATGCCTTATTTTTTTCTTTTTTTCTTTGTCTCAGAGTTATTAATTGTGAATTCCCAAGAAGCATGGATACGGACACGTGACACGACATGAATACGATACGAACATGCCGACACGTCAATTTTCAAAAAATAGAGGACATAGCACGTGGGGGACGTGCTTGAAATATATAATTTTATATATATATATATATATTATATATTAAATATATGAATATAGCATTCAAAGATAATAAAAAAAATGTAATATGACACTAATTCGTATAAATTTATATGATGTTTATTTTATTATTATATCTTAAGTTGTTTTGTTCAAACTGTTAAGTAGTTTCACATATGTCTAATCAATAGGCACGTGTGCTTAAGCAATAGAAACGTGTGTCTTCCAAGTGTCTAAATAGTGTTCGGATCTTTAAAAAAAAATTAAAAATAAGACACGTTTTGAAGAGTGTCGGACATGTGTCGCGAAAGTGTCCAAAGAGTGTTGATATCTGACACGGACACAACACGTATACGTCACCTTCTTAGAAGTGTCCATACTTCTTAGGTGAATTCTTTTATTTTTTTCTTACGTTGAAGTTTTAATTATTAGGCTATATTAATTTTTATCTATTTTTTTACTTAAAAGGTGCCTTGCTTCAATGAAACGTGCACCTCACTTTACGCCTATGCTCCAAGAGACCTTTGGCGCCATAGTGTGCCTTGAGCCTTTAAAAATATTGAGTGTGACATCAGTAATGGTGATTAAGTAGTGTAACTAATGGCAGAATACCGGTGTTATGGTGTCAGGATTTTTATGATAGGATGAGGTTTATCAATCAAACTGTCGAATATTTGAATTAGGCAACGTGTTAAAAATATTATCACGTCACTCATTGATTGATTACTAGGAATTGATGATGACATCATTTGGAGTAGGGTCATTATCTAAAAACTTGTTTGGCTAGAGAGAATTTATTAGGAAATTGAAGGTACAAATCCAATAGGATTTTACTTGTAGTAGGTAGACCATGGGTGGCTTAGTAAGCCCTACTTGGATACAAAAGTGTTTCATTGATGTTTTTATTTGTTTCCAAATTGAGAGTTTAAATGTAGGGAATTGAAGTAATGAGTTTATTGTGGAAATACTGGAATATGTGGTATTGGACACCTCCCTAAACCTGCTAAAAAAGACCAAAACCACCTCCCTCACAGGACCACCATATCCAACTACAGGGGATATTACGAAAAAGAAACAAAATCATCATAAGGGAACTTGAAGCCACAATGGTGTAGGTAGATTGCTTGTTTTGAAATTTAATGGAAAAGATGAACTAGTTTTGAGGAAATTGGATCCTGAAGAAAATGATAATCACTTCCTCATTAGTGATGCTGGGGACCTTCTACACTCAGATTATGTTTGGAAGAATATTGATGGAGTAGGGTAAAGTATAATAATGGATAGATTCCTTATCTTTTGGCATATGTGCATATGAACTAGCTAAGAAAACTAATACCAAAAATAAGATAAGTAAAGAACAACATACAAATAAATTATAAACTAAACCATATATACCTACTTGATTAAAGAATATTTAGACCAAGAGAAAAATGGGGCAAGAGTTTGATACACTATTAATATTTTCCTTTTCTTTTTTGGTCGTTGTGTGAAGAAACAAAAACGAACAAGCTCACACATGTTTTTTGTGTGCAAATAAGTTCTCTATAAGATTTTTTTCAAAAAAAGTTCTCTATAAGATAAGAATTTTCTTAAAACTGTGTTTGGTTCATAAATTTAAATAGAGATTTAGAAAGAAAAGAGAAAAAATGTGTGAAATATAATTATATTCTATTCACATTTCACTTAACTTTTTCCTTTCTTTCAATTTGCTACCTAAATTTATGAATCAAGTCTAAAATTGATTATATAATGATTTTTGAGTTCAGAGTATGCTCTCCTGTGCAATACTTTCAAGCAATTCAATAAAGTTAAGTAGTGACTCAAGCAATACCATTTTTTCAATCTAGAATTCTCTTTTGTTAATTTAGAAATATTTACTCTCTAATAAGTAATTTTTATCAATTTCCTCATAACATACAATTCATGGTTATGAATTAGCTAAACAAAGATAGCAACAGAGGCTAGATAATAAATTGCATATTTAAAATATGCAATTTAAAAACTAAAAAAAAATAATTATATTTAGAAGTACATCAACAATAAGTCAAATTAAAAAAAAAACAAAAAAACAAAAAAACCAAAAAAAACAACAACTTACATCAAATAATAATGGTATTGTTGCAATTACACATAAATTCAAACACAAATTATTACATGGCCAATAATAAAGTTAATTCAGTTGTACCACAAAACAAAAAGCCCAATCAACCAAGCAATACCACAAAAAGACACACTAATACAAACCTAGCAATACCACATAATAGCAAACAAATTATTCAGGTTGGGACAATAGTTTTTGTTTTTGTTTTGGTTTTGGTTTTTGTTTTTGTTTTTGTTTTTTTCTGTTTTGTTTTGTTCTTTTTTTTTTTTGGTTCTTTTTTGTTTTTGCTTTCCAGTTCTGACAAAAGTTAAAACGAAATCATAACAACTAAACAGTTTTTCATAAATAAGAACACCTAGTAAAGTTCTAGCCGATTTCTGCATAAATAGCGCTGCTATCTACTTCTCCAGCTTTTTGATCTTCATAGAAATTGAGTAGATCCTCCCATCTCCTATTTATCAAGAACAACATACCTAGCAAAACATTTGGGATCAAATTTTGAAAATGAATACATGCTAATTAAAAGCAACTACATTCAATGTGCTTTATACAAACCCAACGATAGATAAAATGTAATCATAATAACTAAACAGTTTGTTCATATATAAGAACAGCTTGTAGCCTTGGTTTTTTCATATATAGGGCAAAAATCTCTTTCTCCAACTTCTTTATTAAGAAAAGCATACCTAGGAAATCAGCGGCAATCAAATTTTGAAAATGAAAGACATTAAAGACTAGTCGAAAGCTATTACATTCAATGTGCTTGTGTATGTTGGGTGCAACATGTTTTAGGCTTGGCAACATTTATAATCAAGTTAATAATGGAGGTCAAACATATATGCAATATAGATGCTCGACAATATATATTAATCTTTTGTTAAGGCATTGCCAAATAGAATAATTAAATGTTATTTCACGTAAGAGCCAAATATCTATCTATTTACACTGACTTCCCCTAAGATTTGAAGGATAAATACAACTCCCATAATTTTTACATAATTTCATTGACTTCTCTTTTAATAAGGTTGAAATGATCGAAATGAATGTAGATGGTTTGAAAACATAAAGATAAATAATGTAAAATCCATATTTCAATATAAAAGTGATAATATTAATTTTCAATCCATATGATTAACAAATTATTAATGAAAAATGGACTAAGTGTTCTGTGAATTAAAATATTAAGAGAGTTTAATATAATTATGTTAAATTTGTAAAATTTATTGTACTTTCTTTAAATCTCAAAGGAGGTTAATGTAATTTTTCCTAATAAATTTTTGTTATCAAATTTTGAAAAAGTAATTGGGCAAAGTATTTATAGCTGGAATGGGCTTGTTGACAATTTTTCCATTTGGATTGCACAGAGCTCTCTTTGGGCTTCTCAACAGTTCTCCAATTATTTTTAGAAGTAATGCCACAATGATTATGTCGTTGTACCTCATTTGGTTTATCATGGAATGTGTTATCATTGTATTGATAATAAGCATAAATGGTGGGATTTATTCAATCAATGTATTTATGATAAATGAGATACTAAATCCTATATGGCATACAAAAATTTCTCGACATAAAGACATGGTCATTGTAGTATTACTCCTAAATATAATTAGATTGATTTGATAATTATAATATGATTTTATCATCTTTATCTTCAAAAAAATAAATTTCATTTCTTTTGAAAGCAAAGATGATAAAATCATATTATTATGATTATCAAATAAATTTGAATTTTTATGAATAACTTACACACACTGTTTATAAAATGAAAGGTTCAAATCCTCATAGTGGAATCTGTACAATCCAAAAGGTCAACTGTTGAGAAGCCCATTCATTGTACAATGTTTCTATTTAAGGTAGTTTGGAAAGAAAATTGCTTTAGCAAAGAATTATTCATACAAAAGTTTCTTTTGAGAACAATGCCTATATCACTTTCAAAATTAGATATACCGCAATAGATTGTCTTGTCTTCAGAAATGTAACATTATGAGTCACTGAACCTAAGATGAAATTTCAGTACGAAAAAACTCAACTGGCATCTGATCTAACTGAGTTGAACTCATCCCAGTGAGTTTTTACCCATTTCTTTGGGACTCAATTGGCATTGCTTTTAAAGACAATTTTTTTTTTTTACTGAATTAGTGATAAAGAGTTTACTCTCAATGATTTTGTGTATATATAATATAGCTATGAAATACCATCAAATAAGACTTCATCTTGACACAATTTCAGATTAATATGTTTGTACTATCCATAAATGTAATTAATTTTATAAATTTATGCTCTGTTTGTTTCGGTAAAATATTTTACGAGATTTTTTTTTTTTTTTTTATGTCATGGTTAGAAAATAATACATAGGAAATATTTTCTAATATTTAGTTAGAACTCTGAAATAACAGTTGCTAATAGTCATGGTGTGCTGTAGTGGTGGTGGCGGCTGTAGGATGTTGGGGAAGAAAAAAGAAATAACTAGTACAATACAAACATATTGGTTAGAGAATTGATTGTGATAATTAAATCATCATAATTTGAACAAGATAAACTTACATTAAATTAGAGAATAATAATAAACTCTTGTATTTGATATATGATCAATTTATTTTAAACGTACCTGGCTAATGAAATGAACTCTATATATAGTGCCTGTTTGGTGCAGCTTAAAAGCTGTTTATTTCAGCTTTCAGATTAATTTAAGCTATTTTGATGTGTTTGGTTTAGCTTATAGCTTATAGCTTATAGATTTTTGGAAGTCAGAAATCAGCTTATTCTTTGAGTGGGGCAGGAGATGCTTAATTTATAAGTCAGAAATCAACTTATGTTCATAGTTCACCTATTCAGAACTCTCAAGAATTAAGCACGTGTATGAAGTTAAGGCGGTTATCATCCACTTGTGTTAGTTAGAATAAATCTGTTACACTGTTATATAAACTTAACTATAGTTAGTTAGTTAGAGTATTGAGTTAGGTAGTTATATTTTCTGTATAAAAGGAAGCTACAATTGTATGTGTTCATTCATTGAAATAAAAGAATCAGATATTTTGTAAATTCTTTTAATAAGCTATGAGCTATTTAGACATAAGTTATAAGCATTTTCCCACAACTCTACCAAACAGGGCCATAGTAACATCAAAATTATACTGTACGAATATAAAAATTGATAAATTTTGTCTAAACTTTGGCCAACCTAATAGTCTACTGATTTATCCTTGTTCAGGATCCCTCAAGCAATTTTAGGAGAATTGGACAGATTGCACAGGAAATTTCGCTCTTCAATACAATTTTTTTTTTTTGCTGATTAAAAAAATAAAACTATTTCTTTAATTCACACAAACGAATTCTGTAAACAACCAAAGAACAAAAACTACTGCTCTTTACTTCACACAATGAAACAGTTTAGCAGAGTGTTAAGATTCTTAAAAGATAATAATAGGGTGAATTACAGTGATAGTTTTTACACTTTGCCCCTTGTATTATTTTGGTTACACTTTTAATTGGCTCAATTTTAATTTTTAATTTTTTGTTTTGGGTCAATTTGGTCTAAATAAAGTCTCTAGGGTTTTTAACGGAGAATTATCATTGAGTTTGTTGAAATTAACTTACTGAGTTAATCTAGTTTACAATTTTACCCTAAAAGCAAGACAAATGTCGTTTATGAGCGCATTTTCTTATTAAAAAATGCTAACAATTATAACACAAAATTAAGACAAAATCATAAATTGCAGATAAAAATCAAATCAATTGAAATTATAAGGACTAAAATAACACAAGAACCAAAATATAGAGACTATCAATATAATTTGCCCAAGAAAATATTATTTGGAAGGCCTCAAACCAAATATAAATATGTACACTAAAAGTTTAAAGATATGGGCATAAACAGATAAATCCACGGTATATTTATCAACAGGACAAAAAGGCATTTGGTGTAATACTTTTTTTACTTTACTATTATTATTATTATTATTGTTGTTGTTGTTGTTGTTGTGGTGGTGGTGGTGGTGGTGGTGGTGTGTGTATAGCAATAATGCATACCTTTTCTGTGAAGAGATTGGCGATCCACCGCAGCTATAACGGTAAATACTACTCCCCTTCCACATCATAACCTGCCTGCATGTGGCAAGTACCAAATGATTACTAAAACTAAAAGTATAGCTAATAAGTTGTAGGGCCGGCCTTACCCTTATGTGAGGCCCCATAATTTATGTAGGTATTAACAGACTTCAGTTATACAAAAGCTTCGTAAGTGGTAATGAAAGGCCTTAGTGCTTTTATATATAAGTCCCAGCATGGATCTTTTCAATCTTCTATTTTTTTTCAGTCTCTATTAAGGATATAAGCAGGTTTGATTTGGTTCAATTAAAGTTAAAGAAAATCTATCATTAAACTGAACTCTTCAATTTTATTAATTAAGGAACCAAAAACAATAACATGCTATGGTAGTTTTATTGATTTCTAATTTAGTGTAAATTAGAGACTCACAAGAAATTTTAAGGTTGTGCTTGCGTCATAGATTTCATTAGGCATTTGAAAAGAACAATGAAAAAATTAAGTGAAATGTGAATAAAATATAAGATAATATAATTCTCCATTTTCCTTTTCTTTTCCAAAGTTTTATTCAAATTCGTGAATCAAACATAGCGCAAGAGTTTTGAAAAAATCTAGAGAATTACATATCGGGAGTAAATAAAAGAAAATTGTAGGAATACTCTATAAATGTCTCCCACTCTAATAATTTATCTTCTTATATTAAAATATATATAATTTGTATAAAAAATACAGTTTGATAAAAATTATTAATGATAACACAACGCAATCTACTGAAAACTCTTTTAAAAGCTAATTATTCATATATATAATAGATCTAATTATTTCTTCAATTGAGTGTAAGTTTGAACAATTTAAAAAATTTGAATCATTTTATATCACAAAAACAAGAAAAAATAATTCCATTTGAAAATAAAATATTGAAAATTATTATTAATATTTAAATAGTAAGTGGCCTCAATTTAAAATTTTGGCTTAGGCCCCCAAAAGGGTTGGGCCGCCCCTGATGACTTGATACATTATTAGCATCAACACCATCTCTCCTATTGAATATCATTTACCAAAGGTGACTCACCTATTAAGTCATTTAGACGGTCATTTATGACCTATAAGGAAAAAAAAAAAAAAAAAGACTCCAACTTTTTAAAAATAAATTGAGATTTTGAGCTTCAATCACCACACAATATTTTTATTTATATAATCATATAGATAGATAGATTTGTAATTTGTAATTAATCTTCTTCCTATTGGCAAAAATAAATAAATAAATAAATAAAGATAACCAAGCACGTACCTTTGCATTGTTTTTGGAATCCTAAATTTGGATAAAGAGAAAATGGAAAAGGTAAATGAAAATGAAAATAGAGAAAAAAATAAAATTAACTTATATTTTCATTCACATTATTCACTTTTTTCTTCCCTTTTCAAATCCCTATCCAAAATCATGATCTATGTTTAGACCATGGATTTGGGTAAAGATTTAGAAAGAAAAATAAAAAATGTGATAATAATGTAAATGAAATATAAGTTAATTTTTTTTTTTTTTTTTCACTTTTCGTTTCTAAATCTCTCTTCAAATATCCAAACAGAGCATAAGCTAATGAATTAATCTATTGCTAACCAATACTATATAGTGACAGTCACATTGTTAAGAAATTAGTGGGTGTTTGTTTGGAGATTAGAAATAGGATAGGACTCTATGTCCATTCTATATAATAGTCTAATGTTTGGTTCAGAAAATGTAATCCGTACTATCAATCCCTTATTTGTGGAATTATTGTGTACCATGGGGGTGTGGGATACAAAATGGTGGGATAACTCCTCCTCCTGATTAGAGGGTAAAATGACATTTTTGGCCCTCCAGATTATTATACTTAGTAAAATAAAATAAAATTTAAAAGTCTCAACAAAAAATTAAAATAAATTTATTTAAATTTTATTGATGTTCTATTTATTTAATTTTTTAAAAGTTTTAGACAAAAAATAAAATATAATTTATAATTCAGATTTAGTATTTCTATTATTTAGTAAACAATTCAAAAGGATAAAATAGTCTTTTGAGTGTTTATGCTTCTTCATAACATCCCAAACAAACGGAAAATTCTGCTTGCACCACTAATTTAATTCCTTACACCCTCAAAATATAATAATTTAGGAAATTTACGTGTAAGCCCTAATAGATGGACTTATTATCCAATGAGTCCTGTGATAGTTAATTGCATTTTTCATCAAACATTATTAAAAAAACGTCACTAATTGTTAATTTTCATCGACAATTTGAAATTTTTGCCATAAAAAATGTCACTAATTATAAATTTCAACGACCGTTTAAAAAAATGGTCACAAAAAAGGTCACTAATTTTCAACTTTCAACGACAGTTTGAAAAATTCATCACAGAAAAAAGTCATTAATTGTAAGTTTTAGCAACAACTTATAAAAACCGTGACAAAAAAAAAGTCACCAATTGTTAATTTTTAGCGACATATACAAAAAATTGTCTCAAAAAATAACTTTTAGCAACGATTTTATTATGACTTATTTTCAATAGGACTTGATGGGAATTAAGTTTAACTATTAGGACTTATTGCTAGTTTACCCTATAATATTTTATATTTTATATTTTTATAATTTCTATAAGTAGTTTATTACCCTCATCCTTAGCCTTCTTCCTTCTCTTTACAAGTTACACCCAAAACCTAAAACCCCTAAACCATAGCACCCATTTTTATCTCATCTCTCTCCTCTTCACTGCCATTACCACCGACCGTCACCACTAATGGCTCGTGCGAAACATGATTCATAGAACAAGATACAAAATTACATTATAAATTTCAAACCTAAAATCAAACAAAGATATAAACATTTACATACAAAATCTCAAAAACAAATTGGATAATTTTCGCAGTGATATTCAGAAAACAATCATTTTATCTAATAGTGGTTTTGTTCAGTGATCTTCAAGAGATTCCCTCTCAACATCCTGGGGTTACCATTCCAATTCGGAATCATTGTTGGAGAATCGAAAGAACTATCTCTGAATCTCAAAGCTTTCTTTGATTCTGGTCCTTCTCTGAAGATCACATATCGACCTAACGATTCGCAAAACAATTTCAATCTTGTGTTCAAAACTAGGATTAGGCACTTCGGATCGCTGATTCCATGTCCCATGATATGAGCTCTGTGTTAAATCTCATTGAGAACCAAAACCCTAGCTTCTTCATCCACTTCAAGCCCTAATTCGGTGATTTTTGTATCAAAAAGTCCCAATCATTGGACTTTGTTACAAAAAGTATTAATTCAAAACCTAATGGTTCGATCTCCGAACATGATTCATCGATGGAGGTGATCGAGACGCCGGTGAAGAACCCAATGTTCTCTGACAAGAGAATTGTGGCTTTGACATTGGAGTCGGCGGCGGTGAGCTTGATTGATGGGTTGTTGAGTGGTATGGAGGTGAGCGCGAAGACTATTGTTCTAGTGATGAATTGTGCAGTGGTGAATTTTTGGTGGGGATTTAGGTTTCCGGCAACAAAGGAGGCGGTGGCGGGGAACCCTACGTCCACGATTTCGATCCAGAAGCTTTTCCTCCTTTGATTGTTATGTTGACATCTATACACACAATTGATGATGATGATAAGGATGGTGGAATGGAAACAATTGTATTGCAGGACCTGTTGAGTGTTTATGTATAAAGAGAGAAAATGATATATATATATATATGCATCTTCAACAGTTTTAGTGCATGTGATGATTGATGATGATGAGAAAGAGGATGAGGAGGAGGATTCACAAGGCTCGTGAAAAACGAGCTCGACGGTGATAGTGGCGATGGCTGGCGGCAATGGCAATGAGGAAGAGAGAGAGAGAGAGAGAGAGGAGATGAAAATGGGTGTTAGGGTTAGGGTTTTTAGGTTTTGGGTGTATAGAGAAAGAGGAAGTTAGGGTTGAAGGCAATAAAGTAATTATAGAAATTACAAAAATACAAAATAAAAAAAGGGAAATTCTATTTACACGCCACTTAACCTCTTAGTCTATACCATTTTCTATTTTGTTTTCTATTTTCAAATTTATCCCTTAATTAAATTACTTTCTGGACAAATTCTACATACCAATCACCATTCCTTAATATATACACCAGCCACAACCCAACACCAGTGTCGTGCCGGCGCCACCCCAACCTAACCTTTTTCCCTTAACAGTTGCCTTCCATCCCCCTTCTCTTCTACCACACCCCCTTCTCAACCTTCTTCTTCTATTTTTTCTAAGGTTTCAATGTCTGGTGAAGTTGAGAGAGAGGAGAAGAGTGGTTGAAGAGTGAGCAACGATGGGAAGAAATCGCGATTGTAAGAAAGAGAGAGGGAGAGAGAGAGAGAGAGAGAGAAATCGAAGGTAAGACAGACAAAGAGAAATCGAAGGTGGGATAGAGATCGCAATCTAGCAATCGTAACTGAAGGGGAGGGGACTGCGACGATAGTGGTAGCAGGAGGCATCCACGACAAAAAGGGGCTGTGAAGCAAGGGAATGAAGGTTAGAGAAGAGGAAGCAGTGGCAGGAAGGGAAGAGAGACTAGAGAGGGGCGATGGTAATAGGAGGTTAAGAGAAGCTGGGAGGGAAACGACGCTGGCAAAAGGCGGTGGTGGCCGATGATATTGGGGTTAGGGTTTAAAAGTTTGGAAAGATGATAGGGTTATTTTGGTATTATACAAAAAAAAATTTGATCAGCGAAGAAAATTTTTATTGATGAAGAAAACATACATTACATATGAGTTTACATCAATAAGGATGAAAAGGAAAAAAGAAAAAGGGGGACAAAGCATAATGTTGGTATTATACAAAAATTAATGGGGTGTATTGAGGAAAATTCAAAAAATTCAAAATGTATGTGGTGTGTATTGAGAAAATAGTGTGTACTGAGTCTTTATGTGGTGTGTAAATAGAATCCCCCATAAAAAAATTATGTTTTGAGAGTATAAAAAGTTAAACTAGTGGTGTAAGTAGAATTTCCCCAAACAAGCATATGATTCAATAAAATAGTCTTTTCCTCACATCTAATTTCATGACTAAACAAACATGTGATACACATCATTTCCAACTAAATAGTTTAGAGATTATATATATCAGGATTAATAGTCTAATGTATTACAATCCCCCTCTTATTTAGTCCGTCCAAACAAACATGGCTATAATATAGGCAATGATGTGGAGGATATACTACTAATTTCTGAAATATACCAATTGTTGGAGACAATAATTATATCTTAAGATTAAACATGCATATTAAGGATAGGTATTTTTGGAGACCTTATTATTATTATTAGAACAATACTATATGTAATTTCATTTCTTACCTCTTTTTATCATTTCTAGACACAAAATAATGGGATTCATATTCATAAATGCATATATAAAGGACCCATTCATTTGTCTGAGAAATGAGGTAATTAGAAATATAATTATATGTAGCATTTTTCTTTTCTTATTATTATTTTAGTTAAACTGTGGCAAGTATAGTGCAGTGAAAGTTACTTTCTTGAGTTATTAGGAAAAACAAAATGTGAGTGGTTTCTCGAGGTGTTAGCTTCAATCATCGCATGTTTTATGCTAAATGAAGCCAACAGGTCCGACTGGATGTAACCAGACCATGGATGACAGCAGCTAAATTGCAGATTCAAATCCTCTCCGGCAATTTCTTCATCCAACAATTTAACAATTAATCATTATCATCAGTTGTGGCTTTTGGATCAACTATTGAATGATGAATGGATGAAGAAAATGTTAAAGAGAATCTTCTTCCTTAAACTGCTCCCATTTTGGGAGATGCCGATGTGACAGGTATATGGGGTAGTGAAGTTGCTTTCTTGTTCTTGAGAGAGTTTTATTTGGAAAACAACTAAAACGAAAGAAACATATTTGCATAGAAGTATAATTGGTTACCTCGATACTTGGGGCAGAAATCTACACGCAATTTGGAGATATGAATTTTGAAAATGAAAGACATTAAAGACTAACTAAAAGCTATTACATTCAATGTGTTTGTGTCTAATGGGTGCAATGTGAAAAATATTTTTTTGCTTTAAAAAATGTAATACATAGAAAATATTTTCCAATATTTACTTAGAACTTTGAAATAATGGTTACTAATAGTCAAGGTGTGCTGTGGTTATGGTGGTGGTGGTGATGGTAGGATGTTGGGGAAGAAAGAAAGAAATAACTAGTACATACATACTGGTTAGAGAATTATTTGTGATAATTAAATCATCATAATAAAGTTGATTGAGATAAACTTACATTAGAGAATAATATTAAACTCTTGTATTTACTAAAAGATCATTTTATTTTGAATGTACCCAACCAATGAAATGAATTCCGTATATAAACCAAACCAAACCAAGTCTTAAGTCCCATCATATAGCGACCCCGGTCTTTTCCCATTTGGTTGTTATATCCGGACTTAGGTTCCGTGGATCCTATTGTTATAAAATTGTTGTTGTCGTCCTTTAATTTCTTATTTCTGAGTTATGGGATGCAATGGGCAAGTTTGTTACAGGTTGGTAGTGTTTGGGAGTCAAGGGTTGCTGCCCAGAATTTGGACTCTTCGCTCGAGCGAGCAGTTCTTCGCTCGAGCGAGATCTTTGTTTTTGGTCCGTCGCTCGAGCCAGAGTTTCTTCGCTCGAGCAAGCGATTGCGTCTAGGTATAGACCTGAGGGTCGTGTTTCTTGGCTCAAGCGAGCTTTTCTTCGCTCGAGCAAAAGGGTTTGTTCTTCGCTCGAGCGAGCGTTCCTTCGCTCGAACGTGCATCTGGTTGCAGACTTGAGGGGTTGAGTTGTTGGCTCGAGCGATCTTTTCTTCGCTCGAGCGAGCTTCTGGGTTATTGGCTCAAGCGAGGATTTATTGGCTCGAGCGAGGGTTTTCTGTGTCTGGTCGCTCGACCGACCAAGTCTTCGCTCAAGCGAGCCTGTTTTATTTAAATAGGCAGCAACGGTTTTTAAAACATTTTTTCAGCCTCTTTTTGATTTTAAAAC
Source organism: Camellia granthamiana (assembly GCA_036172215.1). NCBI lineage: Eukaryota > Viridiplantae > Streptophyta > Magnoliopsida > Ericales > Theaceae > Camellia > Camellia granthamiana. The sequence continues at coordinate 839,926 of JAXFYN010000052.1, read as the reverse complement.
CCTAGGTCCGTCTTCTCTCTCCCTCTGCACATCTTCTCTCTTAGGTTTGATCTACTTAGAGTGTATTTCTACCCTAGATCCTTTGTTAAAAAGATAGAGTGGGTCGAGGACTACATTTTAATATGAACAATCTTGGATTTGGAGCACATTGGGTTTTCACCATCTTTACCATTTGAGTTCTTCACTTCGAGGTAGGAATTTCCTACTCCATACTATAGGTTTTGTCCTAAGTTTTGGTATTTTGATATGTTGGTGTCATGTGGTAATTTTGGGAAATTAGGGTTTGTCTTATAATTTGAAAGAAGGGTTTTTCATCTATTAAACAACATATGTTTGTGTGTTAAACTGAGATAATTGAACCTTAGGGTTGATGTTGAGAAAAGGGGGAAAAACCCTAATTGTTGTAATAAAATTAATTTGTATAATTAATTTTGGGAAAATTGTGGAATTAAGTCTAATTCATGAAATTTGGGAATTATGAGCTTAATTGGTGTAGTTGGGTAGTTTAATCACTTACCTATGAGAATGTGATTTATATTTGTTGATACATTTATTTCCTGTTTAGAAGTAACTGTTTTGGGTTATTGGTGGAGGATAGTCGTGATTGTTGTAGACATTGCATGCTGATTAGGAAAAACTGGAACTAATCACATTGAATGAGTCATTAAATATGACGGTTGAATTAATACAGCGAATTTGTGTATTGATTGAATATTGTGTATGACATGTGTTTAATACATTGTATATGCATATTGTTTGGCAGGAGATAGGGGATGTACTCCATGGTTTGAGGGAAGATAGGGGATGGACTCTCAAACCTGTTTAGGAGGAGAAAGGGGATAGACTCCATTAGTACAACTAATATGTGTACTTATTGATTTATGGAAGTGTTTCAATATGAGCTTTGGTCTCATTTGAATTGTTGATATTGGAAGTAATGTTAATGTGAGTTATAGTCTCAAATTGTAGTTTGGCCAGGTTCTGAGCCATGTATGTATAATTGGAAAGTTGAATAATAACGGAAAGTGAAATCTGTCATGGACATTAGTGTCATGAAACTGTATAATGATGTATTGATTATGTTGTGTTAACCATCTATCGAATTCTATTGCTTTAGTCAATTCTTATATTTGGTTTAGTATTTTTCTACTGGGCTGTGGCTCACCCTATACGGGAACATCATTTTCAGGTTCAGGTGATATGCTACCTCCAAGGACTTAGCTTGGATGGATTTGGAATTGAAGACTCTGTTTAAATTAGTTGTTTATTTTGTTTTATTTTGATGTTACATGTAAACTAAAGCCTAGGGCTTAATGTGTAAATGAGTTAGTACTCATACTTTTGTGTCCAAGTGTTGGCTTGGAAAGATGTAAGCCCGTAGGGCATTTACTTTCGTTATTACATGTAATGTCTTTTAATAAGATTACTCTGATGAATGAAATAATATTTTGTTTTTTTTTTATCGATGCATGTTAATATTATATATATTATGGGTTTAATTTTGAGGGCATGACAACTTGGTATCAGAGCGTACCGGGTTTGAATACCTTGGGTACGTGGGAAGTGATTAGTATCACAATGGGTTCGTCTCGCTTGATAGAGACTTAGATGTACTGTTATATGCTTATATGATAACATGTTTATGTGATTATGTGAGTATGGGATTTAATTTCCAGGATGTTGACTGGATCCTTGGGTTTCTATGAGTCTTGTTAGAAAAGCACTTGATCAATGCTGTTTCTAACCGGAACTCTAGTAACACCTCGGGACTGTCATTATCCATGAATGAAATTCGTAGGTGCTTATGTGATTATGTGCTTACGTTGAATGAATTATTGTTGTCCAATGCATTAAGACGCAAGTGTTATAGTTTTGGCACACTTATTAATGTGCTGACGTCTTTATTACCTTTATTAGGATGTCAGGACGAGGACGAGGACGTGGTAGGCGTGGTGGGCAGGAGATGCCTATACCGGATGAGATTCCGGTAGTACAGGAGGGAGTTGGCCAGGCCAATGTGGTCGAGCCGGTAGGACAGTAGGCTATGGGCTCTTTGGCCCGAGAGATAGCAGGGGCATTCAGGGAGTCAATAGGCATTCTCAGAGCTGAGAATCAGGCTCAGGTTCATGTTATAGATACAGGGCCTTCTTTTCTGAAGAGGGAGTTCTTCCGGTCTAACCCGGACGAATTTTTGGGTGATCCTAAAGAGCCACTTAAGGCAGTTGAATGGCTCGAACAGACAACGAAGACGTTTGAGATGCTAGGCATCGAAGACGAGGTACTGAAGGTGACCTTGGCATCTTTCCAGTTAAAGGGGGATGCGGGTCAGTGGTGGAAGTTCACAAAGGGCCGTATAGGAGGGACTTAGAAGGCTTTTGTGGATGCTTTCCAGGAGAAGTTCCTGTCTCCAGCTGTTAAGGAGAGGTTGAGAGATCAGTTTAGCCAGCTTAAGCAGCAGAGTTCTTCAGTGGCCGAGTTTGAGGCCGCATTTACTAGCTTATCCAGGTTTGCACCTGAACTAGTGGCGTCTGAGGAACGCCGTTGTATAGAGTTTGAGAAAAAGTTGAGGCGCAGCCTCAAGTTGAGAGTTGGAGGGACTATGATTCGGGATTATGGGCGTCTGGTTGATGCTGCAGACCATATGGAGATTATGATGCAGGAGGAGGAGGAAAGGCAGAAAGGCTCCAAGAGGAGTCAGGATGGCCAGAGTGATGGTAGGAGATAGAAGGATTTTAACCCTCAGCAGTCTCAGAGTAGCTTTACTAGATCGACTTTTCCAGTGCCGAGTGCTAGTTCTGAGAAAGGCAGCCAGGGAGACATTACCTGTTTCAAGTGTGGTCAGCTGGGCCACAAGTCTCCAGCTTGCCCGCAGAAGGGAGGAAGACAGAGAGCAGCGTCATCTTTGGCTCGATCTCAGAGCTAGAGTCAGGGTAGAGGCCAGCCGCTCTCGTGTTATCAGTGCGGTCAGGCAGGGCACCTGAAGAGGTTTTGCCCGCAGTTGAGTGGCACATCTGGTGCATCTAGTTTGAGGCAGACTCAGAGTCATCAGCCAGCTCAGTCTGTTCAGGCCTCGAGGGCCAATTAGGGGGCTTCATCGTCCCAATCTGTGCAGCAGTCTTATGCTCCTAGGGGTGAGCAGGTTGATCAGAGACCGTCTGGGCGCGTGTATGCTGTCACTGCGCAGGATCTTGTACCGGCTCCATCTGTCGTGAGAGGTACCTTTTTGTTTTGCAACTCAGTTGCTAGTGTATTGATAGATACGTGAGCATCTCATTCTTTTATATCTGCTACATTTGCATCTGTTTTGGGATTGGAGTTGGCACAGTTAGCATCTCCTATATGTGTAGTATCGCCTGTTGGGGGTGAGTTGATTTTGAAACACGGTTGTATAGGTTGTGATATAGAGGCCGCTGATCGTCGGCTTCCGTTTCCTTTTGTAGTTATGCCCATGATGGGATTTGATGTTATTTTGGGTATGGACTGGTTATCATCATACCGGGCAGTTATTGATTGCTACTGCCAGAGGGTCTCAGTTTGTACCCCGGGCGGGGAGTGTTTCTATTTCTTGGGGGATCAGGTTGGTAGTGTTTTGCTACCGGTGTATGATCCGCGAGGGCGGAGTGAGTTGAGTGGTCTTCTTGCTAGTCTTTTGAGTAGTGAATGTGATGAGACCCAGACTGTGTTGCCGAGAACGGTTTGTGAGTACTCGGACGTCTTTCCCGAGGATCTTGTTAGTTTGCCACCTCATAGGGAGATTGAGTTCTCTATTGACTTAGTGCCCGGCACGGCGCCGATTTCCATGGCACCTTATCGTTTTGCCCCAGCCGAGTTAGTTGAGTTGAAGATCCAACTCCAGGAGTTGCTAGATAAGGGCTATATACGTCCTAGTGTTTCGCCATGGAGAGCACCGGCCCTCTTTGCTAAGAAGAAAGGTGGTGCTTTGAGACTGTGTATCGATTACCGGAAGTTGAATCAGGCTACGGTCAAGAATAAGTACCCTATGCCTCGTATAGATGATCTGTTCGATCAGTTGAAGGGTTCCCGTTGTTTCTCTAAGATAGATTTGAGATCGGGTTACCACCAGTTGAGAGTCAGGGAGGAGGATATTCCGAAGACGGCATTCTGTACGCAGTATGGCCACTATGAGTTTTTGGTGATGCCATTTGGGCTCACCAATGCACCAGCAGTCTTTATGGACTTGATGAACCGGATATTCCGGGGATTCTTGGATCTTTTTGTAGTCGTCTTTGTAGACGACATTCTTATCTATTCACCTTCAGAGGAGGAGCACTTGAGAGTGGTGCTTGAGTTACTTAGAGCCCATAAGCTTTATGCCAAGTTTGGGAAGTGTGAGTTCTGGCTAGAGGAAGTCAAGTTCTTAGGCCATGTGGTTTCCGGGGAAGGGGTGTCTGTTGATACATCCAAAGTTGAGGCAGTACAAGATTGGGCACAGCCTAAGAGTGTGTTTGAGATCCGCAGTTTTCTGGGATTAGCTGGGTACTACCGACGGTTTGTGAAGGATTTCTCCAGGTTAGCTTTGCCGTTGACTAGACTGACTCGGAAAGGAGTCAAATTTGTATGGAGTGAGACTTGTGAAAAATCGTTCCAATAGCTGAAAGTTAGACTAACCATCACTCCAGTCTTGATTATTCCGGAGAGAGGGTTGGGTTATGCAGTCTATTGTGATGCCTCACGAGAGGGTTTGGGTTGTGTGTTGATGCAAGAGGGGAAAGTGGTAGCCTATGGCTCACGTCAGTTGAAAATACACGAGAAGAATTACCCTACCCATGACCTAGAGTTAGCAGCTGTGATCTTTGCCTTGAAGATTTGGAGGCATTACCTTTATGGTGAGAGATTCGAGGTATTCTCGGATTATAAGAGTCTGAAATATCTATTTACACAAAAAGACTTGAACTTGAGGCAGAGGAGGTGGATGGAGTTTATAGAGGATTATGACTTCGAGTTGCATTATCATCCGGGGAAGGCCAATGTGGTGGCTGATGCCCTTAGCAGGAAATCTGTTGGTGACATAGCTAGTATAGCCATCCGGGAATAGGAGATGTTGGGTGCACTTGGGGAGTTTGATTTGCTTCTGGGCGAATCCGTTGAGGCTGCGGCCTTGTTTTCTGTTATTGCGCAGCCTACACTTGTGACTCGAGTGTTAGAGGCACAGAGAGGTGACCTTGAGGTGGAATCTCTTCGAGAGAAGATCTCCAATGGGAAGATTGAGAAGGGTTTGACGGTGTATCCCGACCAGAGTGTGAGATACCGAGACCGTCTGTTTGTACCAGAGTCTCGCCAAGAGGAGGTACTCCGAGAGTTTCATCATTCACGTCTTGCGGTACATCCGGGAGGCACTAAGATGTATTGGGATTTGGGTCGCCAGTTTTGGTGGCGGGGTATAAAGAGAAATGTGGCAGCTTTCGTATCTAAGTGCCTTACTTGTCAGCAAGTGAAGGCCGAGTATCAGAGGCCAGCGGGTTTGTTGCAACCCTTGCCTATTGCCGAGTGGAAGTGGGAGCATGTCACCATGGACTTCGTTGTAGGTCTTCCGAGGACTCAGCGGGGTAGTGATGCTATTTGGGTGGTTGTAGACCGGTTAACTAAGTCGGCGCACTTCATTCCTATGCGCGTAAGAGATTCGGTAGATCATCTTGCCGACTTGTATATTCGGGACATAGTGAGATTGCACGGGGTTCCAGTGACGATCGTCTCGGATAGAGACCCTTGTTTTGCTGCTAGGTTGTGACAGAGTTTGCAGAGTGCCTTAGGCACTAAGTTGACCTTTAGCACGGCTTATCATCCTCAGACTGACGGGCAGTCCGAGCGTACTATTCAGATCCTTAAGGATATGCTTCGGGGTTGTGTTCTTGATTTCAGTGGGTCGTGGGAGAGGCACTTGCCTTTGGTGGAGTTTGCCTACAACAACAGTTTCCAGTCTAGTATCGGTATAGCACCGTTTGAGGCCTTGTATGGCCGACCGTGTAGGTCTCCAGTTTGTTGGGTCGAGGTGGGTGATGCACCTTTGTTGGGTCCGGAGTTGGTGAGGGAAACGACGGAGAAAGTTGAGCTTATTCGTAGGAGGCTTGTTACAGCCCAAAGTCGTCAGAAATCTTATGCCGATCGTAGGAGGAGACCTTTGGTGTTTGAGGTGGGTGATCATGTCTTTCTAAAAATATCACCTAGGCGGGGATTGATGAGGTTTGGGAAGAGCGAGAAGTTATCCCCTCGGTTTATTGGCCCTTTTGAGATCCTTGAGAGAATTGGCGAGGCTGCCTATCGTTTAGCTTTGCCGCCGCAGTTATCCGGAGTACATGACGTGTTTCATGTGAGTATGCTTCGGAAGTATGAGCCGGATCCATCACATGTGTTAGATTGGACCGATTTAGAGGTTGACGGGGATGTCTCGTATGAGGAGAGACCGGTTCGGGTCTTGGATAGGCGAGATCAAGTTTTGCGAGGCAAGACCATCCCTTTGGTAAAAGTTTTGTGGAAACATCATGGAGTGGAGGAAGCCACTTGGGAGCGTGAGTTGGAAGTCCGCGAGAAATATCCGGACTTGTTTGTTGATGTGTAATCATGTATTGAGATTTTGTAATTTTAATGAACTTTAAGAACATTATATATATGTCTTAAGTTGTAAAACATTGTGAATGTTTTGGTTTAATGGAAGTATTTTGAAACTTGCCTCATAATGAAAGCTTATGGTAACATTGCATATGTTGAATGCGTTGTAGAATTGGAGTTATATCATGAAATTGAATATGATATGGAAATGGGAATCATCTATATTGAAAACTATTGAAATTGAAAGTAATGCATGTTGATAATGCAAGTTGAAATATATATTGTTTTACTTATTGTAAGATGCCTCTTGATAAGAGATGAAATGACCGGTATTGGGTCAAGTTGTTTATTATTGTAATGTAATATCATTAAAAGTTGAGAAAAACCTATTTTTGAAAACTCATGCTTAATTTCGAGGACGAAATTCTTTAAGGGGAGGAGGTTATAGCGACCCCGGTCTTTTCCCATTTGGTTGTTGTATCTGGACTTAGGTTCCGTGGATCCTATTGTTATAAAATTGTTGTTGTCGTCCTTTAATTTCTTATGTTTGAGTTATAGGATGCAATGGGCAGGTTTGTTACAGGTTGGTAGTGTTTGGGAGCCAAGGGTTACTGCCCAGAATTTGGACTCTTCGCTCGAGCGAGCAGTTCTTCGCTCGAGCGAGATCTTTGTTTTTGGTCCGTCGCTCGAGCCAGAGTTTCTTCACTCGAGCGAGCGATTGCGTCTAGGTATAGACCTGAGGGTCGTGTTTCTTGGCTCGAGTGAGCTTTTCTTCGCTCGAGCGAGCTAGTTTGTTCTTCGCTCGAGCGAACATTCCTTCGCTCGAGCGTGCGTCTAGTTGCAGACTTGAGGGGTTGAGTTGTTGGCTCAAGCTATCTTTTCTTCGCTCGAGCGAGCTTCTGGGTTGTTGGCTCAAGCGAGGATTTATTGGCTCGAGCGAGGGTTTTCTGTGTCTGGTCGCTCGACCGACCAAGTCTTCGCTCGAGCGAGCCTGTTTTATTTAAATAGGCAGCAGCGGTTTTTAAAACATTTTTTCAGCCTCTTTTTTATTTTAAAACCCTAGGTCCGTCTTCTCTCTCCCTCTGCACATCTTCTCTCTTAGGTTTGATCTACTTAGAGTGTATTTCTACCCTAGATCCTTTGTTAAAAAGAGAGAGTGGGTCGAGGAATACATTTTAATTTGAACAATCTTGAATTTGGAGCACATTGGGTTTTCACCATCTTTACCATTTGAGCTCTTCACTTCGAGGTAGAGATTTTCTACTCCATACTATAGGTTTTGTCCTAAGTTTTGGTATTTTGATATGTTGGTGTCATGTGGTAATTTTGGGAAATTAGGGTTTGTCTTATAATTTGAAAAAAGGGTTTTTCATCTATTAAACAACATATGTTTGTATGTTAAACTGAGATAATTGAACCTTAGGGTTGATGTTGAGAAAAGGAGGAAAAACCCTAATTGTTGTAATAAAATTAATTTGTATAATTAATTTTGAAAAAATTGTGGAATTAAGTCTAATTCATGAAATTTGGGAATTATGAGCTTAATTGGTGTAGTTGGGTAGTTTAATCACTTACCTATGAGAATGTGATTTATATTTATTGATACATTTATTTTCTATTTAGAAGTAACTGTTTTGGGCTATCGGTGGAGGATAATCGTGATTGTTGTAGACATTGCATGCTGATTAGGAAAAACTGGAACTAATCACATTGAATGAGTCATTAAATATGACGGTTGAATTAATACAGCGAATTTGTGTATTGATTGAATATCGTATATGACATGTGTTTAATACATTGTATATGCATATTGTTTGGCAGGAGATAGGGGATGTACTCCATGGTTTGAGAGAAGATAGGGGATGGACTCTCAAACCTGTTTAGGAGGAGAAAGGGGATGGACTCCATTAGTACAACTAATATGTGTACTTATTGATTTATGGAAGTGTTTCAATATGAGCTTTGGTCTCATTTGAATTGTTGATATTGGAAGTAATGTTAATGTGAGTTATAGTCTCAAATTGTAGTTTGGCCAGGTTCTGAGCCATGTATGTATAATTGGAAAGTTGAATAATAACGGAAAGTGAAATCTGTCAGACATTAGTGTCATGAAACTGTATAATGATGTATTGATTATGTTGTGTTAACCATCTATCGAATGCTATTGCTTTAGTCAATTCTTACATTTGGTTTAGTATTTTTCTACTGGGCTGTGGCTCACCCTATACGGGAACATCATTTTCAAGTTCAGGTGATATGCTACCTCCAAGGACTTAGCTTGGATGGATTTGGAGTTGAAGACTCTGTTTAAATTAGTTGTTTATTTTGTTTTATTTTGATGTTACATGTAAACTAAAGCCTATGGCTTAATGTGTAAATGAGTTAGTACTCATACTTTTGTGTCCAAGTGTTGGCTTGGAAAGATGTAAGCCCATAGGGCATTTACTTTCGTTATTACATGTAATGTCTTTTAATAATATTACTCTGATGAATGAAATAATATTTTGTTTTTTTTTATCGATGCATGTTAATATTATATATATTATGGGTTTAATTTTGAGGGCGTGACACATCAAATGGGGTCGGCTAAATTCTGTATATAGTAACATGAAAATAAAAATTGATGAATTCTGTCTAAACTTTGGCCAACCTAACAGTCTACTAAGTTATCCTTGTTCAGTATCCCTCAAGCAATTTTAGGAGAATTGGACAGACTGTAGAGGAAATTTCTCTCTCTTTGATACAATTTTTTTTTTGCTGATAAATTAAAAAAAAAAAAAAAAACTATTTGTCTAATTCACACAAACAAATTCTGTAAACAACCAAAGAACAAAAAATACAACTCTTACTTCACACAATGAAACAGTTTAGCAGAGTTTTAGATTCTTAAAATAAAATAGGGTGAATTATATTGATAGTCTCTACATTCTGCTCCTTGCATCATTTTAGATACACTTTTAATTGACTCAATTTTTATATTAAAATTTTTTTTTGGGATCAATTTAGTTCAATTGATAACGTTATTAGGGTTTTTTTAACGGAGAATTATCACTGAGTTGATTGATGTTAACTTACTAAGCCTCCGTTTGGGAAGTGGGCTGGCTCTTTGGCTTTTTGACTTTTTTGGCTATATGAGCCTGGGCTCAAAAGCTTGGTTTGGGAAGGGCTCTTGGTTTTTTGGCTTTTTTTGTGAGAGAAGAGTGTAATGATTATGGGGTTGGATGTGATATTTTGTCTGTTGTGGCTCATGAGCCTGTTTTGTCTTTTGTGGCTCATGAGCCACTTGAGCCCTTCCCAAACGGACCCTTAAGTTAATCTAGTTTACAATTTCACCCTAAAAGAAAGACACATGCCTTTCATTTGCACATTTTTCATTAAAAGATATGCTAGTAATTATAATCAAGTGGACCAAATTAAGACAAATCATAAGCTCTGAATAAAAATCAAATTAGTTGAGTTATATAGACCAAAATGGCATAAGAACCTAAATACAGGGATTATTAATATAATTTATCCAAAAAAAAATTATTTGGAAGGCCTCCAACGAATATAAATATATACACTAAAAATTAAAGGATATGAGCATAAACAGATAAATCCACAGTATATTTATAGACAAGATGAAGAGGCATTTGGTGTAATAATTTTTTTACTTTACTTTACTATGATTATTATTATTTATTTATTTATTTATTTATTTTGGTGTGTATAGCAATCATGCATACCTTTTCTGTAAAGAGATTGGCGACCCCCCGCAGCTAATGGTGAATATTACTCCCCTTCCACATCATAACCTGCATGTGGCAAGTATCAAATGATTACTAAAACCTAATAAGTTGATCCATCATTATTGTCAACACCACCTCTCCTTTCAAATATCATTTATTAAAGATCACTCAACTATTAGGTTATTTAAACCGTCACTTTCAAATATCACTTATTAAAATTATCTAAAGACTCAACTTTTTAAAAATGATAAATTACAAACATACTCTTTGAGATTTACTTAAATTACAAATTACATCTTGTGATTTTAGAAATTACATTATGTCCCTTAAAGTTTTTAATTTTATAACAAATATGTCATTTTATTAATAAATCATCAAGTTAATTAACAGTTTTTAATAATGTTAAAATTTTATTTGAATTAATAATTCAGATAATTTTATTATTGTATAGGTCAATAGTTAGAAATTTTACTTTTTTAATTAATTCTATTAAATAAAAAATTATGAGAGGGAAGTATTTATAATTTTCCAAACTACAGGGAACAGTTCGTATTTTAAGCAAATCTCAAAAAGTGTATTTGTAATTTACCCTTTTAAAAATAGATTGAGACTTTGAGCTTCAATCACTACACGGTATGTTTGCTTATATCATCGTATTGATAGATAGATAGATTTGTAATTTGTAATTAGCCTTTCACCTATTGGCCAAAAAAATATTAAAAAATATATATATATAAAAAATAAAGATAACCAAGTACATACTTTGCATTGTGTTTGAATAATAAATTTGGAGAGAGAGAAAATAAAAAAGGTAAATGAAAATAGAAAAAAAAAAAAATTAACTTATATTTTCATCCATATTTCACTCACTTTTTTTTCTTTTCCATTCTAAATCCCTATCCAAAATCATGATCTGTGTTCAAATCACGAATTTGAGTAAAGATTTGAAGAGAAAATGGAAATATGTGAGAATAATGGGAATGAAATATAGTTTTTTTTTTTTCACTTTTCGTTTCTAAATCCCTTTCCAAATATCCAAACAAAGCATAAGTTAATGGATTAATCTATTGCTAACCAATACTATATTAGTGACAATCACGTTGTGACGTTGTAAGAAATTAGTGTATAGACAATGCTCAAAATCTGGAGGGTATACTACTAATTTCTGAAATATACAAATTGTTGGAGACAATAATTATATATTAAATCTTAAGATTAAAAACATGCACAGAGTTTATTAAGAGATCTTATTATTATTATTAGAGCAATGCTATATGTAATTTCATTTCTTACCTTTTTTCTTATCATTCCTAGAAACAAAATAATAGGATTTATATTCACAAATGCATATAGGACCAATTTATTTGTCTGTTTTTCTTCTTCTTCATATTCTTCTTCTTCTTATTATTATTATGAATAAAAGACAGTTTTACTCCTTAAAGTATGCATTATGTCATTTTAATCCCTCAAGTTTCAATTTTGTCATTTTAGTCTTCAAAGTTATCAATTTGAGTCAATTTAGTTCTCTAAGGTCTATTTACATTGATAACGGAAAAAATAGTTTATACTTGGGTAAAAGATAGTTTTGGTCCTCAAAATATGTGTCTCGTCATTTTAGTCCCTCAAATTTTAAATTTTGTCATTTTGGTCCTCAAAGTTATCAATTTGAACCAGGACTAAATCGACTAAAATTGACAATTTTGATAACCAAAATGACAAAATTTAAAATTTGAGGGACTAAAATGACAAGAAACTCATATTTTAATGACCAAAATTATGTTTTATCCATATTGTTGTTATCAATGTAGAAGGACGTTAGACCTAGAACTAAATTAACTCAAATTGACAATTTTAAGGATCAAAATGATAAAATTGAAACTTAAGGGATTAAAATGAAAAACAAAATTGTCTTTTATCCTATTATTATTTTAGATAACCATGTGGCTAGTACTGTGCAATGAAGTCACTTTCTTGAGTTAGTAGGAAAAACAAAATGAGAGTGGTTTCTGGAGAGAATCTTCTTCCTTAAACCGTTCCCAATTTGGGAGATGTCGATGTGGCAAATATATGGGGTAGTGAAGTTGCTTTCTTGAGAAAGTTTATTTTTTGAAAACAACAAGAATGAAAGAAGTATAATTGGTTACCTCGATACTTGGGGCACAAATCTACACGCAATTCGGAGATATGAATTTGAGATTTTGGAATTCCAATACACACGAGACTCGGAAGATTTTCAAGTTCCACATTCAAAATATTCATTTTGCTCCATACTTCTTCTTTTTCTGCTTCCCCCGTGACAATCTTTTCTACTTTCTCGCAATTTCCAATTCTTAGATAATTTAGACACTGAAGGACCTTGACCATGGAAATTGTGAATATATATCTCAGGCTATCACACCTCTCCACTTCTAGGGATTCTAGATATTTGAAACAATGAGTTCGTTGGGAAACATTCCTCCATATATGCATCAACTTGGGCAAATACATCAATTTCAATTCCCAAAATCCTAACTCAATGGTTGATGTTCCTTCCTCACCTTGGAGGTCAAATATTGTTTCCAGCGAATCACACCACCATACCTTCAGCTGTTCTAGACGTTGTAGCCTTTGCATTAAATTCCACGAGATCACATTTGATAATTTCTCACAACATTGGACCAACATGAATCTCACTTCGTCAAGGAGGTCAACTTCAAGTTGGTTGTGCCACATCTCTATTGATTCATTTATGTCTGTGATAGTAAGTTTTCCTAAGTAGTACAGAAACCAGTTACTGAAAATAAACTGCAAGACCATTAAACTTAACTGTGTTAGTGTTAGTGACATAATTATTTTACCCAAAATTTCATTTATTCAGGGGTGTAATAGATATTTTGGAGATAATTTGAGGATAAAATAAAATTTTGATTGAAATTTAGATGTTATATCAACAACTTTCATTTGATCATGAACAACAATTGACAGTGGGGTAAAATTAATGCAAAATCAACTAATATTATAAAATAAAAAAACTATTGTAAGTAGTGCATCGAGCCAAAAATTAAATAGGGAGATAGCCTTTTCTAATTAAATTTGACACATCCAACTCTCTCCCCTAACATTTGTTAACGATTACCATCTAAATTTTGCCTTTTGTGCCATTTTAATTCTTCTAGTTTTAATTGGTTCAATTTTGATATTTAATTTTAGATTTTATGTCAATATAGTCAAATTAATAACACCTTTAGTGTTTTTTATTATTTTTTATTTTTACATAAAATGATTACTAAATTGATTGAGATTAACTTATTGAGTTGAGCAAATTCATAGTTGTGAACCTAAAAGTATGACACATGTTACTTATGTGCGCATTTTTTTTATTAAAAACTGATAATAATTGAAATCAATTGGCTTAAATCGAGACAAAATCATAAATTTATAATCAAAATCGAACTAATTAAAATTATAGGAACCCAAATTACTCAAGAATCAAAATACAAGAATGACAAGCATTACAAAAAGTGACTTAATTTGTGTGAAAGACATCGAAAAATGAATTAATTTGTGTAAAAAAGATTTTCTATTTTATAAAATTAAAAGCATTTCTCATACTAAAACTTAACACCACCACCACCCCCCAGCACTCTACTACCATCAGCACTCATTGCCACCACCACCCACCTATCACCTATCAATGCTATCCTAACACTACCACTACTTTATCACAAGTACAACCCTCCCCTCTTTAATATAAAGCCACCTAAGCAAAGGCTTTAGGTTTTTTTTTTTTGAATGCTCTACATTTTTTCACGATAATGTTACATAAAAATAAAATAAAACAAAATAAAATAATTTTAAAAAATTTTATACAAAAAAAATGACATTTTCTAGTTTTTTATTTCAACAAAAAAGCATCCATCTTGTGGTAGTTAATAACTGTAAAATGTTCCGGCCACCAAATTTTTTATAAGTTATATATATATATAACTAAATTCTATTTGTAAATTATTTTTATTTTTTTAATATCATAGTTGAGGCTTGTATAGCTTATCATTTTTATTTTATTTTTTCTAAAGAAAGCTCCACTTATTAAGAAATAACATCCAAAAAGTGATAAAATTATGGACTACAGAAAATTAAAAAATATATGTATATATATTATGAACATTGAATGGAGAAAATCAGTATGACTAAAGACACCTAAAAATCCTTAATAATTTATTAAATTAGGGTAACGTTTTCCTTTAGTTGGCAAAATTAACTGAAGATGTTGTTGGGTTTTTGTGGGCCCACCACGGGGCCACCTCAATATGACCCCTTCATATCTAAGAACATGTTAGAATACCATCCTTACAAAAAAATCAAATTGTTTGGACAACTATA